>JAVTVY010015374.1:0-62186 GCA_036873755.1 Hanleya hanleyi
GGTTTTCGCCCTTGGCTATTGTTTTCCCTGCATATTTCATTGACAGCTCTTCTCGTCTTAAATGTAAGGGTTTTTCATTAGTTTCTATTTGTAGACTACATAAAGGAGTTCCTTTGAACGCCCCGGTGGCTATTTTTAAGGCCGAATACTGAATGCTGTCTATTCTTTTTAAATGGGTCTTGCATGCTGATTGATACGCGATTGAACCATAGTCTATTTTGGATCTGATGAGTGTTTGATATAATTTGATTAAGCTAACTTTATTGGCTCCCCAGTTGGTACCCGATACGCACCTCATAAGGTTCAGGTCTTTGTTACACCGAATAATTAATTGGTCAATGTGGTCTTTCCAAGTGAGTTTTCGGTCGAATATCATACCTAGGTATTTGACACTATTCTTAAACTCAATTTTCTGTCCTCCTAGTGATAGCGTGATGTCTGTGTTCTGTTTATTTGAGAATAGCACACCGGTAGTTTTGACAGCTGAAAATTTGAATCCCCATTTATCGGCCCAATCGCTGACTGTATTCAGTACCTTTTGCATTATACTTGTTAGTTTATTTATCGAGCCAGCAGATTTCCACATGGCAGCATCGTCAGCAAAAAGTAATTGTTCAATTTCGGGATGTTTTGTGTCAATTTCGTTGGCCAGGCCATTAATCAGGATGTTAAAAAGGGTGGGGCTTATGACGCTGCCCTGTGGGGTGCCGTTATCTAGCTGGTGGTCCATGGATATGGTGTTACCAATACGAACTTTGAAGTTTCGGTCATGAAGAATTTTTTTTATCCAGTGTTGTATTCGGCCCTTTATTCCCAGGTTGTTTAATTGGGTGATAATCCCGTCCTGCCATACAAGGTCAAACGCCTTTTCTATATCCAAGAAAATTCCTAATGTATATTGGTGTTTGGCATTACCCTTTTTGATAGAGTGTTGGAGTCTGGCTATGTGGTCTAAAGTACTTCTTTTTTTCCGAAAACCGCTTTGTGTTTTGTTTAACAGGTTGTTGCTTTCCAGGTGATATTCAAGTCTGTTTTTGACCATGGTTTCCATAATTTTGCATAAATTTGACGTGAGTGAGATCGGCCTATATGACTTACTGTCTGAAGGGTCTTTACCAGGTTTTGGTATTGGGATAACAATAGATGATTTCCATTTGCTCGGGAGTCGTTTGGTCTTCCAGCTCACATTAATTAATTTCAGGATTAGTTCCTGCGTGTACAGTTGAGGGTATTTATACAAGTGATAACAAGCAAACAAGATCACAAAATAATCATTGCACAATAGGTTTCATGAGTTAATCATGTCAAAATAAAGAAAATCAAACAGTGAATATGGCTATTGTAATAAGCTAATCATCTAGGCGGGTAAAGACAATGGGTGATTACAGATTAAGTTCAAAGTGGCCTCATGGTTAAAGTGACAAAATTATTGAATCTTATATGTGTGAGGATTATACAATTGGTAAGAGATAATCTCATGGATAAATAGCATAACGTGAGAGAAGTACATAAAGGATAATGGAAAGGATTAACGGTCACGGTGATAATCTCCATCTAAGCTGATAAGGCTGTCATAGGCGCTGGGTACAAACTGTCCACTGTCTCTGTTGATTGCGGGCTTGTGTCTTTTGATGTGAATGGCTTCCTGTAGTCTTCTCTTTGTTTGGTCGGTCTGGTGGATAGAAAGTTTGTGTATGTTTTGCCAATTTATGTTCCTTGATGCGGACGTTGAGGGGTCGCATGGTTTCTCCTATGTAACTTTCCTGGCAGGAGCAGTCAATTTTGTAGATAATTCCCTTGGGCTGGGGTGGGGCGGTTGGTGGTAGTCGTCCTGTAGCGTTAAGGTGGTTTTTAAGGGATCTGTTGCTGGAAAATACCGCATCGATGCTGGCTTGTTCTTTCAGGAGCCGTTTTATGTGGTGACTGTGTAAAAGTGTTGACCGTAAACACACCTACAGCCTCCCGAAGCTTTGCCTGATTCACGATATTAGGATCGTAAAACTGGAACATTGTAGCGGCATATTATCTGACGTTGTATATTTCTGGAATCTCACCGTCTCTTAGTAATAAAGCTGTATGTAAAACCGCCAAACACCTTTTAGGTGTGTATTCTGGTTCATTGCATATTTCTGGAATCTCATCGTCTCTTAGTAATAAATCAGTATCTCACACCAAACTCCTTTTAGGAGTGTGCGTAGTTAACATAACCGTTGCTGGAGACAGATCAACCCGACACCATGCAGACAGACGAACACTAGAACGTGTGGCGAAAAATGTGATTTCATAATATGTGATTTCAGTAATTCTGCATTCAGTGTTTCGAACCTCTTTATATCATTGTGATATCCGCGGGTTCTCATCAGGGGGTGCGGTTTACTATAATGGTAGACTAATTCTTTGCACACACATATTTGCAGGAACCTTTTCCTTGACTATCAGAATTTGAACTGGAATGTACCGTTCCGGTGACAGAATTAAAGCCTGCACCAATTTTTTAAAGTCATGGTAGGTGGGCATGCATGTTTCGTGAAGTTGTCTCATTTGGTACCGAATAATAAAGTTGACAGCATCTGCATATTAATAGAGCCTGCACCAATTTATGGTAGGTGGGCACGCACGATATTACGGAAGCGTATTAGTGCCAGTGTGAAAAAAATTAAGAGATTTATCTCCTAATTAGGACATAATATCTCCTAATTAGGAGATAATTATCTCCTAATTAGGACATATTATCTCCTAATTAGGACTTATTATCTCCTAATTAGGAGATAATTATCTCCTAATTAGGACTTATTATCTCCTAATTAGGAGATAATTATCTCCTAATTAGGAGATAATTTTCTCCTAATTAGGAGATAATAAGTCCTAATTAGGAGATAAATCTCGGATTTTTTTTTTGTCACACTGGCACTAATACGCTTACGGAACCGTATTAGTGCCAGTGTGAAAAAAAATTTCCGAGATTTATCTCCTAATTAGGACATAATATCTCCTAATTAGGAGATAATTATCTCCTAATTAGGACACATTATCTCCTAATTAGGACTTATTATCTCCTAATTAGGAGATAATTATCTCCTAATTAGGACTTATTATCTCCTAATTAGGAGATAAGTCCTAATTATCTATTTTTTCACACTGGCACTAATACGCTTCCGTACGATATAGGTGTCTCATTCGATATATTAAAGTTTAATGCATCTGCATAATATCAGTGCCTGGACCAATTTATGGTAGGTGGGCATGCACCGTCTAGGTGATTTCGTTCAGTATTCACTTTATAGGTGAACAGAACCATTCAACGCCGGATAGGTCTTTTCGTTCAGTATTCACTTTATAGGTGAAGGAACTGATCAACGCACCGTTTAGGTGTGGGAAATCAACATACGCTTTATAGCAAGGGCGTAGACAAGTTGTGAAGTTTGGGGGGGCTTAGGGGGAGAGTGTGAGAGGGGGGTATCCCCCCTCGCAGGGTAGATTTTTTTTGTAAATTGATGGTAAATTGGCGCTCACTGGGAGCATTTGAGCGGTAAAAGATTGTAAAAGTTGAACTTTTTTTTTGCGAAAATGTCCTATAAAAGTGGCGATCACTACAGTGATATACAAGGTGAAATGATCATTCAATCCGGGGTTTGCACTATAATTCAAGTTATTTCTTAGACAATACTATTTTGCCTAGATTGCAGAGGCGGTGCATTGATGCGTGGTTGACCGCATGAGTTTTTGTGTTCGTTCTGAAGTTGCCAAACTTATCAAAAATGTAACCTTAGTGATCCTTTCTCGGAATACTAGCGAAAATTATCCATATTCATCATATTTACACCAGTTAAATAGTGACTTTGTGTCTGGGTTAGATTTTTTACCTGTATCTCAAGGGTTTCTCCGTGAAAATTATTCGAGAGTTCGTATCTCTCGTTTGTGGATAAACAAATACTGAACACATGACTGGGATCTCAATAAAAAAAAAGTTTATGGTGAAAAAATCTTTTCAGCCAACGTGTTGACCTTTTTCGTCCAAATGGGCGATATGTGATTGAATTGGAGCACATTATTCGTTTCTCGGAGAAAATCACACGGGGTCTTTGAGTCCGATATCGCCAAACTGTTGCGTTATTCTCTGACCGATTGCAACTATTCTAGCCCTTCTGGTAAGCATTGTTGATGATAATTTTACTTCCCCTGTAATATGCAACAATTGATAAAGATATGTGACAAGCTAAACATTTACTTCTCTGCTATGATTGCTTTCTGTTTCATTCTTTCTTTCTTTCTTTCCTTCTCCCCTTTTTTCTGTTCTTTTTTTTTTTGCCGGACATCAATATTTGGGGGGGCTGAAGCCCCCCCAAGCCCCCCCTTGTCTACGCCCTTGTATAGGCGATGAGATTTGTTTCTTTCCTTTGTCCGACGCTACAACTGTCTGCTATGCTGGTTTTGGAATACTCTGCGTATGTTGATTTCCCACACCTAAACGAACCAGAGGATTCGTGATGAAAAGAGCCGTAGTATATATTTATCTGAATACATGTGATATTTTAGCTACAAAGTCTATGTTCTTCAATAGAATGATGAGAGATTAGATGGTTGGACCTATGGCTGTTGAAATGTATACCAGCGAATTGGATTTACAGATACACAGAGGAAAACGCTGCCCATCATGGGAATGTCATTATCGTTCGTGGGATTTTAGCCCAACAAGCCAAATGATATGAGCATTTGGCTCGTTCTATATTCTGATTAATGGAGACAGATCAGCTACTCAACCATGCAGGCGCTCGACACTAGAAACCCAGAAATGCAGCGAAAATGGCGAAATTGTATTGAAAGAAGTACAGATATCGACCAAGTTTACCAATGGAGAGGATTAAAATGATATATATTACAGATACTCTCAAGTGATTTCCATTGGATTCCAAATTTGCCATGGAAACTGTGACGTCATATCAATGCAATATGAATTTGTTTGAAAATTTACTGTATACCAAGCATGTAGACCAAGAAGTTGGAACATTCCAGTCATAATTGCTGTATACGTATAGAGTAAACTTACTTGTACGTATTTTGCCGATTTATTGCGACGCACAGTGCGCTTTACTGCCAGCTTTTCAACTTTTCATTAGGAAAAGAAACACAAATCTGCAAATGACGGACGGATTTTACGATTATCTCTCTAGTGCTTTCGCCAAGGTCCGCGCACCCAGGAGCTATCCTTATATAAGACAATGCCGGGCTGGCTAGCTGAGATCACACCACACGTGGACACGAATATACATATCCACATCACCAAACAGGACAACCCAGAGCATATAAGGGTCACTGCCCTCGAATATATTGACACACATTGGAAAAATCGCTTGAAAATATATACAGACGGCTCCAAAAACACAAGTCACAATACAGGTTCTGCATTCGTTATTCCAGAACTTGACATTCACGAAGGTTTCAAACTACCAGACAATATGTCTGTATACACCACTGAATTAGTCGCCATAATCAAGGCCCTCGAATGTGTTCTCCAGAACAAACCGGTTTCCACCGTTATTCTTAGTGATTCCTTAAGCGGACTGGTATCTATAGAGAACTCCAAATCCGACAGCAGACCTGACCTCATACACGAAATAGAAATTCTATGTACACAAATAAGAGACAATGACATTGACGCCATTTTAGCTTGGATTCCCGCCCACGTGGACGTTAGGGGAAATGAAGCCGCCGATAGGACAGCCAAAGATAGCCTCACCAAAACTGCACCTGACGTGCATATAGGACTAGGAACCAAAGAACTGAATTCCATCATTAGAACCAGAATAGATAGTAAATGGGAAAAAGAATGGAACGAAGAAAACCGAGGTAGATGGCTACATAGCATTCTAGATAAGGGGAAAAGACGAAGTTGTGGATTCCAGCTAGACAGCAAACGTGACGACCGCATTATCACCAGATTAAGACTAGGCAAAACCGGACTCAAATCACATCTGTCCATGCTTCTGAAAAATACCTCACCACTCTGTACCGCATGCAACAATGTAGAAGAAACAATAGAACATGTCCTGCTTGAATGCCCAATCCAAAACCGACAACGTGAGGCACTTAGAAACGAATTAAAAAAATCCAACACTCCCTTAACATTACCAGCGATATTAAACCCTAAGCCCCCCATTAGAAATCAGGTATTCAAGTCCTTAATAAATTTGATCAAAGCTGCTGGTTATTATTCCAGTATATAATACTACCGCCGTGCATGCGCAGTCAACATTTTTTTTCTCCACATAATCAATCACTAGTACACCAAGTACTATCACACGATTTGCTAGAGGCCAAATCATTCTTCTGACTTAAACAAATGGTATGGTTGCAGCGGAGTTACCTTGATACTGAGGGCCGTGTGCACCATAGCCATACAAAACATTATGGCCATAATAACTATACATACATAACATCCGGCCAAAATGTCACAGACTCATTTAGAAATAAAATAGGCATGGCAACAACGGAGTTACCTTGATACTGAGGGCCGTCTGTTCCACTGTCCTACAAAACAAACGATGGCCAAATCTAATTGAATTCACGACAACAATAGCACGGCCAAATCGCATATAGCGAGCATTATTCGGCATAAAATATAGGAAATGGTGATGGCGGAGTTACCTTGATACTGAGGGCCGTCTATCTCATTGTCCTACAAGTTTTTTATGACCATCAAACGATAATGCATTCAGAAATAATACAGAGCTGTGTATTGGTGTATTCACCAAGTACTGAATCCATCGAAATTTTTATTTATTTATCCATTTGTCCATCTATTTACCCAATTATATATTGCTATTCATATTATGTGACCGACGGTCGGGGGGTGCCTGTTGTTGGGAGGAAGATATATCAAATTATTGCATCGAAAAACAATAGAAAACAAGAATGACTACAAGCCTTCTATTTCATATGATACAGGCACACCGAAGACCACAGACGAGTTGGACAAGACCTAAAACAGAAGACGGATGACGATTACAAGAATACTAACCGCGCCTTGAGTGACAACGCCGCATAGCAAGAACACCCAGAATCAGAATACTCGACCCTAGACCATTCCGGACACGCTACCCCATTTGATGTTACCCAACTGACGACTCAACACAGAATATGATCCTTTGACTTTCACGCAATATAGAACGGAGACCTGCCGTTCTGTACCCCAATACGGTGGATACTTCATGTAAGGAAGCACGAGAGAGACTATAAGAGGGTGGAAAACCTGCACCATTCTCTTATTTTCAGCCGTACAAGTACCATATTAATGAAACACAATGTGGTTCAAAGTAGTTTCTTTGTACAGCAGAGTACAGCTCTGTCTTTGTCAACGCTCTTTGCACCTTCTTAATGGAAGGAAATGAAGTTGACTTTTCAATTTGTCATCAGGAACATTACCTTTTCTCGGTACGGCAGAATGCAGCGGCACAATGGAAAATCAGAGAGTTTTCTTCTGCCGGCACTTTGAACCGGCAGAATGGAAAGAAGGGTGAGCCTAACCCTGTAACGTGACAATGAAGCGCATCAGAATGAACATGTCTTTCTTGAGAGCGTCACTTTGCAACGTCACAATCAAAGTCAAATCCTGCTTACCAGCATCACAATATAACACAATGATTTCTTCCCTCTACGGCAGAATGGAACGGCACAATGAAAAATGAAAGACTCTCTCTCTTTCTGCCCGCCGGCACTTTAAACCGGCAGAATGAAAGGAAGGGTTGAGCCTAACCCTGTAACGTCACAATGAAGTCCGTCACAATGAAGATGTCTTTGTTGAGAGCGTCACTTTGCAACGTCACAATCAAAGCCAATCCTGCTTTCTAATTGGAGGTAGTTGCTATACAAGGTACCTGTTTTGTCAGTACGGCAGAATGGAACGACACAATGAAAAAATTAAGACCATATTTTTTCGAACCGACGCTGCAACGTCACAATGAAAGACAGTCCCTTTACCTCTTTACGGCAGAATGCAGCGACACAATGGAAGATGAGAGAATTTTCTTCTACCGACACTTTGAACCGGCAGAATATTGGAAGGAAGGGTGAGCCTAACCCTGTAACGTCACAATGAAGTGCGTCAGAATGAACATGTCTTTCTTCAGACCGTCACTTTGCAACGTCACAATCAAAGTAAATCCTGCTTCTCAGCATCACACAAGACAATCACTTTTTCCCTCTACGGCAGAATGGAACGGCACAATGGAAAATGAAAGACTTTCTTTCTGCCGGCACTTTGAAGCGACAGAATGGAAGAGAGCCTAACCCTGTAACGTCACAATGAAGTGCGTCAGAATGAACATGTCATTCATCAGAGCGTCACTTTGGAACGTCACAATCAAAGTCAATCCTGCTTACCAGCATCACAATATAACACAATCACTTTTTCCCTCTACGACAGAATGGAACGGCACAATGGAAAATGAAAGACTTTCTTTCTGCCGGCACTTTGAATCGACAGAATGGAAGGAAATAAAGTGTTTAATTGATCATCAGAAACATTACTTTTTCTCGGTACGGCAGAATGGCACGTCACAATGAAAAATTTAAGACCATCTTTTTTCGTACTGACGCTGCAGCATCACAATGAAACACAGTCACTTTAGTTCTTTACGGCAGAATGCAGCGGCACAATGGAAAATCAGAGACTTTTCTTCTGCCGGCACTTTGAACCGGCAGAATGGAAGGAAAGGGTGAGCCTAACCCTGTAACGTCACAATGAAGTACGTCAGAATGAAGATGTTTTTCTTGAGAGCGTCACTTTGCAACGTCACAATCAAAGACAATCCTGCTTTCTAATTGGAGATAGTTGCTAAATAATTAGCTATTACACTATACAAGGTACAATTTGACATTCGACTTAACATACATTCCGTGACACTGCTTTGACACTCACCTAAACATACATTCCTCCCTAATACAGCTTTGACACTCGATTGCACGTGCATTTTTCCCTAATACCGCTTTGACACTGCACTTCAGATATATTCCTTCCTAACAGTGCTTTGAAAGTCAACTTCAAGCACACTCATGCCTAACACCCAGCTTCAACATTACCCTAGTTACGCTTTGGTGGAGAAATTATCTGACTTCTATAGCTGAACTGACCCAAACCCTGATAGTTATGAAGCATACCTAACCCTAAGTCCTAATCCCGCTTTGACACTCGACCTGACATACATTCCTCCCTAACACCGCTTTGACAGTCGACTTGACGTACATTCCTCTCTAACGCCGCTTTGATACTCGACTTGACGTACATTCCTCCCTAACAGCACTTTGACAGTCGACTTCATGTACATTACTCCCTCACTCCACTTTTACACTCGACTTCACATACATTCATCTCGAACACCGCTTTGACATTCGACTCAACGTACATTTTTCCCTAACACTGCTTTGACACTGCACTTCTATAGCTGAAATGACCCTAAACGTGATAGTTATGAAGCATACCTATCCCTAAGTCCTAATCCCGCTTTGACACTCGACCTGACATACATTCCTCCCTAACACCGCTTTGACACTTGACTTGACGTACTCCTCCCTAACACCGCTTTGACACTTGTCTTGACGTACATTCCTCCCTAACACCGCTTTGACACTCGACTTTACATACATTCCTCCCTAACACCGGTTGACACTCGACTTCACGTACAATGCAACCCTAAGACTGCTTTGACATTCGACTCCACATACATTTTTCCCTAACACCGCTTTGACACTGCACTTCAGATATATTCCTTCCTAACAGTGCTTTGAAAGTCAACTTCAAGCACACTCATGCTGAACGCCCAGCTTCGACATTACCCTAGTTACGCTTTGGTGGAGAAATTATCTGACTTCTATAGCTGAAATGACCCTAAACCTGATAGTTATGAAGCATACCTAACCCTAAGTCCTAATACCGCTTTGACACTCAACATTACATACATTCCTCCCTAACACAGCTTTGACACTCGACTTCACATACATTCCTCCCTAACACAGCTCTGACAGTCGACTTCACATACATTCCTCCCTAACACCGCTTTGACATTCAACTTCAAATACATTCCTCCCTAACACCACTTTGACAGTCAACTTCACATACATTCCTCCCTAACACCGCTTTGACATTCAACTTCAAATACGTTCCTCCCTAACACCACTTTGACACTCGACTTCGCATACATTCCTCCCTAACACCGCTTTGACACTCGACTTCACATACATTCCTCCCTAACACCGCTTTGACACTTGACGCCACATACATTTCTCCCAAACAACAATTTGACATTCGACTTGACATACTTTCCGTGACACTGCTTTGACACTCACCTAAACATACATTCCTCCCTAATACAGCTTTGACACTCGATTGCACGTACATTTTTCCCTAATACCGCTTT
The DNA here is from genome assembly GCA_036873755.1 of Hanleya hanleyi. NCBI lineage: Eukaryota > Metazoa > Mollusca > Polyplacophora > Lepidopleurida > Hanleyidae > Hanleya > Hanleya hanleyi. The sequence continues at coordinate 10,413 of JAVTVY010015374.1, forward strand.
GACACTGCACTTCAGATATATTCCTTCCTAACAGTGCTTTGAAAGTCAACTTCAAGCACACTCATGCTGAACGCCCAGCTTCGACATTACCCTAGTTACGCTTTGGTGGAGAAATTATCTGACTTATATAGCTGAAATGACCCTAAACCTGATAGTTATGAAGCATACCTAACCCTAAGTCCTAATACCGCTTTGAAACTCAACATTACATACATTCCTCCCTAACACAGCTTTGACACTCGACTTCACATACATTCCTCCCTAACACAGCTTTGACAGTCGACTTCACATACATTCTTCCCTAACACCGCTTTGACATTCAACTTCAAAATACATTCCTCCCTAACACCACTTTGACAGTCAACTTCACATACATTCCTCCCTAACACCGCTTTGACATTCAACTTCAAATACGTTCCTCCCTGACACCACTTTGACACTCGACTTCACATACATTCCTCCCTAACACCGCTTTGCCACTCGACTTGACATACATTCCTCCCTAACACTGGCTGACACTCGACTTCACGTACATTCCTCCCTAACACCGCTTTGACACTCGATTTGACGTACATTCCTCCCTAACACCGCTTTGACACTCGACTTGACGTACATTCCTCCCTAACATCGCTTTGACACTTGACTCCACGTACATTCCTCCCTAACAACAATTTGACATTCGACTTGACATACATTCCGTGACACTGCTTTGACACTCACCTAAACATACATTCCTCCCTAATACAGCTTTGACACTCGATTGCACGTACATTTTTCCCTAATACCGCTTTGACACTGCACTTCAGATATATTCCTTCCTAACAGTGCTTTGAAAGTCAACTTCAAGCACACTCATGCCTAACACCCAGCTTCGACATTACCCTAGTTACGCTTTGGTGGAGAAATTATCTGACTTCTATAGCTGAACTGACCCTAAACCTGATAGTTATGAAGCATACCTAACCCTAAGTCCTAATCCCGCTTTGACACTCGACCTGACATACATTCCTCCCTAACACTGCTTTGACACTCGACTTCACATACATTCCTCCCTAACACTGCTTTGACAGTCGACTTAACATACATTCCTCCCTAACACCGCTTTGACATTCGACTTCAAATACATTCCTCCCTAACACCGCTTTGACACTCGACTTCACGTACATTCCTCCCTAACACCGCTTTGCCACTCGACTTCACATACATTCCTCCCTAACACTGGTTGACACTCGAATTCACGCACATTCCTCCCTAACACCGCTTTGACATTAGACTTGACGTACATTCCTCCCTAACACCGCTTTGACACTCGACTTGACATACATTCCTCCCTAACACTGGTTGACACTGCCAAACGCCGTAACGCCGTTTCCATGAAGAGATACATTACCGCAGTAGTATAGGCCGACAGGGAAAGTGATTTACCACTCTCAGCCCGACCACCGACCCCTTATGGAAATGTTTCAAACGCCGCTAAAAGACACTCTTCGCCAATTTCGTGATCCTTACCTGGAAGATGCACCAAAATTACCAATACAAAACACAGCATCAAACAGACCAGATCCTTCGAAAATATGTTCCCTGAAATATTCGGGTCATTCCGGATGGCTTAAAGATTTATGACTTGAAACCGCCAACAAACACTCCACAGAAATGGAGTACTGATCAGGAGACATTCTCGGATTTAAGACCTGGTGACAGGGGGACGCACCGCCCCCTCCCCCTACTCCTTGCCTCCGCACTGGAGGATGTGTTCGGGTAATGATAACATTTGCAGAGAATCGGCCTATTTATATAACAATACATATTTTTACAACTAATCTTTACATAATTTGTGACGAGACGTATTTTCCAAGGTCTCGCATGCATGCAGATTAAGAGATAGAACAGCGACCAAAGAAACTATCCAAGTAGCTGAACTGACGGATCACTGAACACAGGCTCTGCTTTACTTTCCAATTAAGTAAAACAATTGAGCCTAAACTTGCCATACACATGCCATACACATTGTCCATCATTTCACGATGGAGGGGATGTTTTTGAATTGGTACACAACTGGAGTGGGTGAAGCATGGTAAGGAAAGAATAATACATATCGGAAGGAAATACCAGGCGAGCTCTTTGGTAGCCTTGCTGTATATGTAGGCCTAAATTTTTCAATCGATGTCAAATCCTCCTACATATATGTATGTAACATTGACACATTTTATGTCCAAAAAAAATTAACAAAGGGTACGGTGACGGGTCAGTCTGTCACTTCATTCTTCCGATCACAGAAATCCTTGTATTTTAAATACTTGATACATTGAGAAAGTGACATTGTGCCGTGCACCCCAAAAAAAAAAGAGAAATCCTTCTAGTTTTTATTTTTTAAATAGTTGGAAATGTTGAATTGGATCGGTTGGATCATTCTGCCGTGATAAAAAAAAAGACTAATTAAATAGTTGATCAATTGAGAAAGTTTAATTGAGACATTCTGCCGTGATAAAAAAAAACGAGTACAAGGCCATAATTTTCATTGTGCCATTCTGCCGTCTTCCCCAAATAAGGGAGACTACGGTCATTCTGCCGCTTCATTCTGCCGGCCACAGTAATAGTCCTATTTGTAAATACTTGATAAATTGAGAGAGCTTCATTGTGCCATAGTGCCGTCGCCAAAATAAAAGAAGGCCTACACAGCCATGATTTTCATTCTGCCATTCTGACGTCTCCCCCAAAACAGACAGCATACGGCCATTCTGTCGCTTCATTCTGCCGGTCACAGAAATACTCCTTGTTCAATGTCCATGTATCACGGTCTCCAACCACCACCACCCACCCACCCACCCACCCTATTAAAGTTTAATGCGATTGGCGTAAACGCCAATAAGGAGAGGATATCTCTCTCGTGCTTTCTTACATGAAGTATGGACCCCCAATACACACTCCAAGCAATTGTTACAGGCACAGATGTCTGGAAGGACCCCCCCCTCCCTGTTCCCGAGGGCATCAGTCGGGAAGTCGGCTCTAAGAATCCTGAAGACGCCCTGGTTCTCCCAGTTTTTTTCTGGACGGCTTTGTGCGTACTATGGGGTACCAAGACAAAGGAATCATACACGCGATTACAGTGAACTCCCAATTACCAGTATAACTTAACAAAAAAAAACAAAAAAGAAAAAAAAAACAGAAAGAGACTTACGAACTTGTACATATAGCGATTCTTATTTACTTCTATTTATATCTCCTACTAATCTCTCATTGTTGTTTATTATTTATCTATTTATTTATATATTTATTTATTTATATATTTAGCGCTGGAAAAGATATTCAATAAACAACGTAATGTACCGCGAGAATCGAATAAAACATTGAGTTGATGGGCCGCGAAATCCGAATGGGAAGCCGCCCTTAAACTACAATTTCAATCAATCAATAGCTGAGAGTATTCCAAAACCAGCATAGCGGACAGTCATAACGTCGGACAAAGGAAAGAAACAAATCTCATCGCCTATAAAGCGTATGCTGATTTCCCACACCTAAACGGTGCGTTGATCAGTTCCTTCACCTATAAAGTGAATACTGAACGAGAAGACCTGTCCGGCGTTGAATGGTTCTGTTCACCTATAAAGTGAATACCGAACGAAATCACCTAGACGGTGCATGCCCACCTACCATAAATTGGTGCAGGCTCTGATATTATGCAGATGCATTAAACTTTTAATATATCGAATGAGACACCTATACCGTGCGTGCCCACCTACCATAAATTGGTGCAGGCTCTATCAATATGCACTTTATTATACGGTACCAAATGAGACACCTTCACGGTGTATGCCCACCTACCATGACTTGATGCAGGCTCTGATAATATGCAGATGAGGTCACATTAAAATATCGAATTAGACACCTAACCGGTGCACGCCCTCCAGAAAATTGGTACTGGTACATCCCAGTTTAAATTCCGATATTCAAGGAAAAGGTTCCTGCAAATATGTCTGTGCAAAGAATTAGTCTACCATTATACTAAACCGCATCCCCTGATGAGAACCCGCGGATATCACAATGATATAAAGAGGTTCGAAACACTGAATGCAGAATTACTGAAATCACATATTATGAAATCACATCTTTCGCCACACGCTATAGTGTTCGTCTGTCTGCATGGTGTCGTGTTGATCTGTCTCCAGCAACGGTTATGTTAACTACGCACACTCCTAAAAGGAGTTTGGTGTGAGATACTGATTTATTACTAAGAGACGATGAGATTCCAGAAATATGCAATGAACCAGAATACACACCTAAAAGGTGTTTGGCGGTTTTACATACAGCTTTATTACTAAGAGACGGTGAGATTCCAGAAATATACAACGTCAGATAATATGCCGCTACAATGTTCCAGTTTTACGATCCTAATATCGTGAATCAGGCAAAGCTTCGGGAGGCTGTAGGTGTGTTTACGGTCAACACTTTTACACTGAGGTTGTCTCGTTGTGGATGGGTCTTGTGGAGAATGTCAACAATCTGATGGCGTAGGTAGTCGATTTTTCCCCCTGGTGCTAACTGTTGTAGGCCTGCTTCTATGTTGGTTATGAAGTCGTCTTTGTTCTTGGGTATGGTGGTTGGAATGAACTTTAGTCCCTTGCCCAACAGGGATTCTTGGTCTTTTGTGAGGGTTTTAGTGCTAAGGTTAACTACCGTTTTATTGGTCGGGTTGTTGGTGCTGGCGGATAGTGGCTTGGTGGATTTTTGTTGTTTCAGTGCTGTTAACTTTTTAAGCTGGTTGGACTTGATGGACTCATGGAGATTCCGGTTGGTCTGTGTCTGTATGCGGCGTAAGTCCTGGTACAGTTGGGGTTGTATGGTGGCCTGAAGACTGGTTTGGCGGTTGATGATCTTCCCCAGTGTCACGGCTTTAACTTTCCTGTTAATCTGGATTCTTTCGATAACAAGACGTTTTGAAGCTTGGTGAAGTATCTTCTGCGCAGATGCTGACTGAACGGGTGGTTTCAGGCGGAGGCCTTTGGGGATGATATCCAGGTCACGGCATCTCAATAGAAATGTGAGATGGTTGGATGTCTTGATGTGCTTCTTCTCTAGTCGAAATATATATATGTCCCACGGAGAGCCTGCCCAGTGAAATAAACCACTTAAAGACAGTTTTCACTGATCAAAACAAGTACCCCAAAGCCATGCTAGACCGAATTATCAAGAAGACATTGCAACCCCAGCCGCAACAAAATCCAATTCCCCGAGACCCCAGTCCTGTTTTCATCGCTATTCCATATATTGGGCAGACCAGTCACCACATAAAACGGCTCCTGAAAGAACAAGCCAGCATCGATGCGGTATTTTCCAGCAACAGATCCCTTAAAAACCACCTTAACGCTACAGGACGACTACCACCAACCGACCCACCCCAGCCCAAGGGAATTATCTACAAAATTGACTGCTCCTGCCAGGAAAGTTACATAGGAGAAACCATGCGACCCCTCAACGTCCGCATCAAGGAACATAAGGCCTCCAGCAGTAAAACAGACGGAAAATCAGCCATTTCGGACCACCTGACGGAACACCCAGGACACCAGATAAATTGGCAAAACATACACAAACTTTCTATCCACCAGACCGACCAAACAAAGAGAAGACTACAGGAAGCCATTCACATCAAAAGAACAAGCCCGCAATCAACAGAGACAGTGGACAGTTTGTACCCAGCGCCTATGACAGCCTTATCAGCTTAGATGGAGATTATCACCGTGACCGTTAATCCTTTCCATTATCCTTTATGTACTTCTCTCACGTTATGCTATTTATCCGTGAGATTATCTCTTACCAATTGTATAATCCTCACACATATAAGATTCAATAATTTTGTCACTTTAACCATGAGGCCACTTTGAACTTAATCTGTAATCACCCATTGTCTTTACCCGCCTAGATGATTAGCTTATTACAATAGCCATATTCACTGTTTGATTTTCTTTATTTTGACATGATTAACTCATGAAACCTATTGTGCAATGATTATTTTGTGACCTTGTTTGCTTGTTATCACTTGTATAAATACCCTCAACTGTACTATGTAGATCATAGCCAATAGTACACATAGCTTACGTACATTACGTGGAGAGCACATAAACAGATTTTGATAGTGAGAGCGGTCCAGAAAAAAATTCAGCGAAGTCGACACGATTATTTCAGTTGCCCACTATCTCAAAAATAAAAACACTTTTGTCATCAAACAGTATTACGTGAGATATGATCAAATAACCGGCCAAGTTTCCGTTTCTTCAGTCGAATTCAAAACATATGTTTGTGGACAAAAATCCATGTCCCTTTCACGGCTCCGTCTACTCAGCGCTTAGAGTGAACGGACGTGTTTTTGATCTGCCAAGCCAGCCTAGACTTCCAAGCCTTTGTGTTCCACTGCGGTTCCCCGGCGTTACAGGATTACCAAACTACAACAAGAGCGAGAGAAACCAGCCAGCCAGAGCTAAGTTTTGAATTGAATTTTTCCACATAGACTAATATTTCCTATCACTAAAGTCACTCCTTACCAAATAGCAACTAGTCCTGATCTAAACAAAACCAAATCTAACAATGGAAGCCTCCCAATCCACCGTAAAAACACCTAAAAGGAAGCTATCAGAAATCAACACTGAAAAATCCCCACCCACCAAAAAACATCGAGCCCTCCCCGAAAGGCCTAGCCTTTTCAATTTTGTGGCTGTCATACACAGCCTTACTCAAATAAAAGCCACGAGCTTACCTAAAGCCAAAGTTGCGAAAGACATACAACAACAAGCCGGAGACGTAAAAACAATCTATGAATTACCCGGAGGAGACCTCAAAATCCACTGCCATTCTAAAACACAGTATGAAAAACTCCTTAGGTTAGACCTCCTAGCTGGAAAACCCGTCTCGGTAAAACAGTATCAACAAAAAAGAGAGCAATGCAAAGGCGTAATTTATGGAATTGATCTAAGTGTTGGGCTAGACTATATTAGAACTACTCTCTCGAAGCAAAATGTAGTATTCGCTAAAAGACTGCAAAAGGACAAAACAGATACAACTAGCATAATGTTAGTATTCAGTGGAAGTAAACTCCCAGATACTGTCTGTCTATGGACCCGTAACGTCACAGTCAAGCCCTTCTACGAAACCCCAAAAAGATGTTTTAATTGCCAGAAGATTTCTTCTCACACAGCCAAAAACTGCAAAGCCAGTGCTGTATGTCCCAAATGTTCAGGGCCCCATAGCTACGAGCACTGCACAGAAACCCATAAAAAATGCGCAAACTGCAAGCAGAACCATAGCTCAGCTTGGAAAGGGTGTATTCACTACAAAAATGCTAAAGCAGTACAGTACATTAGAGCCGACACAGGCATCTCTTACGCAGAAGCAGTCAGAGAAGCAAAAGTGAATCAAAAACTCAGAGAAACAATAAACCTGCGAAAACCTGTGAACGAAGTAGTAATTAACAATAAGGCACCAGTGACAGAACAAACAATGGAGTCAGAAACCGAGGACAAACCCGAAACAATTAACTTGAGTAAAATCGAATTCCTAGGCTTCATTAACATTGTTATTAACGCGGTCCACAATGCCAACCCAAAAACAAACAGAACTGACATAATAGCCCGCATTGCTAAAGACTTCTTGAATTGGGAATTTAACCCCAAAGAAATAATAGCATGGGGATTCAATCCAAAATACAAAAGAAAAACATCAACCCCCAGGAAACACAATAACGCCCTCAACACCTCTATATGAGAACACCAGGGACAATAGGTTAGACCCACCGCGCAACACATAACAACCCAACTTTCAATAAACAACTCACCGTACTACAATGGAATGCGAATGGCATTGCAAAGCACGGAGACAATCTTAAAATCTTAGTGAATGAAATAAACCCTGACATCATATGTATACAAGAAACATTTCTTAAACCAGGAAAAAATAAATTTGTAATAAAAGGATATACGCCATATAGACAAGACAGACTAAACGGCCCAAAGGGAGGCAACCTCACACTAGTTAAGGAAGAACTCATACAGCTAGAATTAGACAAGAGCCCAGAAAATGAAGACCTCGAATGGCAAGCTATACGGGTGTTCCAAAATAATATACCTATAAATATAGTGAACCTGTACTCCCCTGGCGCTCTAAAAACAATATCACAAAAAGCACTTAACAAAATCACCCAAAAATATGACTCACCAATTATAATCTGCGGCGATTACAATAGCCATAATCCAATCTGGGACGAAACCTGCACCACGTCAGATGATAGGGGTAAATCAGTAGAAAATGGTTAGATGATAATAACCTAGTATTCCTGAATTCAGGAGAAGGGACTAGAATAGATATGCGAACCGGTAAACTCACTGCAATTGACCTAACAATAGTCTCTCCCGAACTAGCAGTTAAATCAGAATGGGCAGTCCTACCAGATACACTAGACAGCGACCATTTTCCAATCCTGACTAAATTTAGCATGAAACCAGATTTTGAACAGACAGACCCTCTCCCACGCTTCCAATACTCCAAGGCAGACTGGAAAAGCTTCCAAAACGATTGCCAAAGTCTAATACATGACGATATAGTTAGTAATGATATAGAGACTTTCAATGAAAATATAACCAGCAAACTTCTAAACATAGCACAAAAACATATTCCAGTTACGAATAAGCGACCCAACAAAAATCCAGTGCCTTGGTGGAACCAAGAGTGTGGAAAGAACATCGCAGCAAAGAAAAAAGCACTCAGAAAATTCAAAAAAAGCCGGCTCCAGAGTGATCATGAAATATATAAGGAACTGAAAACAATAGCAGAAAAAAGCGTCAAAGAAGCCAAATCAAGATGCTGGGAAGATTTCTGCAACACTATAGATACGAAAACTAACTCAAAGAAAGTATGGAATAAAATAAAAAGCATTCAAGGGAAAGCAACTAACACAATACCCGTACTAAACAAAACAAAGAGAACTAATCTCGAAAAGGCAGAATATCTTGCTGAATCATTCGCATCAAACAGTAGCAATAGCAACCTTAAACCAGAATTCAGAAAAATCAAACAAGAAACGATCCTGGAAAATGACACAAATGATTATATAGAAAACTACCTTAACGGAGACTTTACTATCAATGAATACAGAAAAGCTTTACACTCTAAAAAAGAAAGTTCACCCGGCGAAGACAAACTAGGGTATACAATCCTAAAACACCTACCAAACAACACTCAGGAACTAATTCTAAAACTAATTAATGTGAGCTGGAAGACTAAACAACTCCCGACCAAATGGAAATCATCTATTGTTATCCCAATACCAAAACCTGGTAAAGACCCATCAGACAGTAAGTCATATAGGCCGATCTCACTCACGTCAAATTTATGCAAAATTATGGAAACGATGGTCAAAAACAGACTTGAATATCACCTGGAAAGCAACAACCTGTTAAACAAAACACAAAGCGGTTTTCGAAAAAAGAGAAGTACTTTAGACCACATAGCCAGACTCCAACACTCCATCAAAAAGGGTAATGCCAAAAACCAATATACATTAGGAATTTTCTTGGATATTGAAAAGGCGTTTGACCTTGTATGGCAGGACGGGATTATCACTCAATTAAACAACCTGGGAATTAAGGGAAGAATACAACACTGGATAAAAAAATTTCTTCATGACCGAAACTTCAAAGTCCGTATTGGTAACACCATTTCCATGGACCACCAGCTAGATAACGGCACCCCACAGGGCAGCGTCATAAGCCCCACTCTTTTTAACATCCTGATTAATGGCCTGGCCAACGAAATTGACACAAAACATCCTGAAATTGAACAATCACTCTTTGCTGACGATGCTGCCATGTGGAAATCTGCTGGCTCGATAAAAAAATTAACAAGTATAATGCAAAAGGTACTGAATACAGTCAGCGATTGGGCCGATAAATGGGGATTCAAATTCTCAGCTGTCAAAACTACCGGTGTGCTATTCTCAAATAAACAGAACACAGACATCACGCTATCACTAGGAGGACAGAAAATCGAGTTTAAGAATAGTGTCAAATACCTAGGTATGATATTCGACCGAAAACTCACTTGGAAAGAACACATTGACCAATTAATTATTCGGTGTAACAAAGACCTGAACCTTATGAGGTGCGTATCGGGTACCAACTGGGGGCCAATAAACTTAGCTTAATCAAATTATATCAAACACTCATCAGATCCAAAATAGACTATGGTTCAATCGCGTATCAATCAGCATGCAAGACCCATTTGAAAAGAATAGACAGCATTCAGTATTCGGCCTTAAAAATAGCCACCGGGGCGTTCAAAGGAACTCCTCTATGTAGTCTACAAATAGAAACTAATGAAAAACCCTTACATTTAAGACGAGAAGAACTGTCAATGAAATATGCAGGGAAAACAATAGCCAAGGGCGAAAACCACCCATGCCACAAAATTTTTGGCCTAAAAACCGAATACGAATTCCTAAAATCAAAATGGGAAAAAGACTCTGCACCACTCGGTTACACGATAGAACGATTATTCGAAGAACACGACATTCCAATCTCTTGTATCTCTGACACTGACAAGGTCAATAGACCACCATGGCAACTAATCACACCACACGTGGACACGAATATACATAGCTACATCACCAAACAGGACAACCCAGAGCATATAAGAGTCACTGCCCTCGAATATATTGACACACATTGGAAAAATCGCTTGAAAATATATACAGACGGCTCCAAAAACACAAGTCACAATACAGGTTCTGCATTCGTTATACCAGAACTTGACATTCACGAAGGTTTCAAACTACCAGACAATATGTCCGTATACACCACTGAATTAGTCGCCATAATCAAGGCCCTCGAATGGGTTCTCCAGAACCGACCGGTTTCCACTGTTATTCTTAGTGATTCCTTAAGCGGACTGGTATCTATAAAGAACTCCAAATCCGACAGCAGACCTGACCTCATACACGAAATAGAAATTTTATGCACACAAATACGAGACAATGACATTGACGCCATTTTAGCTTGGATTCCCGCCCACGTGGACGTTAGAGGAAATGAAGCAGCCGATAGGACAGCCAAAGACAGCCTCACCAAAACTGCACCTGACGTGCATATAGGACTAGGAACCAAAGAACTGAATTCCATCATTAGAACCAGAATAGATAGTAAATGGGAAAAAGAATGGAACGAAGAAAACCGAGGTAGATGGCTACATAGTATTCTAGATAAGGGGAAAAGACAGAGTTGCGGATTCCAGCTAGACAGCAAACGTGACGACCGCATCATCACAAGATTAAAACTTGGTAAAACAGGACTAAAATCTCACTTATCTAAGCTAATAAAAAACACATCACCACTATGCACTTCATGCAACAACGAAGAAGAAACGATAGAACATTTTATACTCAAATGCCCAAAACATGACCTCTATCGCCGAACACTGGAAAACGAACTCAAAAACTTAAATGTCCCTCTGTCGTTGGCTTCTATATTAAATCCTAAACCACCTCTTATAAACAAAGTATACTCCACCTTACTAGCTTACATCAAATCTACTGACTATCACTCTACCATTTAATACCATATGGTTACACCAATAAACCTAGGACCAAATTTGAATAAATGTAGCACGCTTAGAGTCAAAACTATTTGACAGGGGCGGAAATGAGGGTCAGTGATCAGAAATGACTGATCAAATTTGGACACTAACCAATCAAAATGCCATAGCAATAACATAGACAAATTCACTGATCAAATCAAAAGTTCCTAATAACGAGCTCCGACCAAATTGTGTTCCCTTATTTCCAACCCTCGTTAACGAATGTTAACCGACCGGTCTTCATGCAGGGGCAGTAGACTGGAGGTTATATCAAACATTCACAGTCGGCTTTAACTATAAATTTTTTTTTAATTTATAATATTTAGTACCTAATTATTTCAAAATGCCATAGCAATAACATAGACAAATTCACTGATCAAATTAAAAGCTCCTAATAACGAGCTCCGACCAAACTGTGTTCCCTTATTTCCAACCCTCGTTAACGAATGTTAACCGTCCGGTCTTCATGCAGGGGCAGTAGACTGGAGGTTATATCAAACGTTCACAATCGGCTTTAACTATAAAAATATTTTTATTTAAAATATTTAGTACCTAATTATTTATTGCTATTGATCATGTGTGACTTAGATCACGATAGTGCCAGTCGATGGCAAAAAATAACACCAGAAAACAAGAAACTACAAACTCTTCTATTCTTTGTAATACAGGCACAGCACACTGAAGACCACAGACGAGTAAGACCAGCCATGAAACAGAACACCGATGACGACAAATATTATAAAACAACACCAAATGGAGATGAACATGCATGAAGATCATCATCGTCGGACAACAAGAACGACCAAGATACTCGACCCTGTACCACGTTGGACAGGCTACTCCACCGAACTGAGCAACCAGAATACCGAATCCTAAACCACACAGACACGCTACCCCATATATGACACCGAAATGACGCCTCAACACATATCATCCTTTGACTTTCACACAATATAGGACGTAGACCTGCCGTCCTGTGCCCCAATACACACTCCAAGCAATAGTTACAGGCACAGATTTCTGGAAGAACCGACCCTGTTCCGAAGGGCGTCGTTACGGAAGTCGATTCGAAAAATCCTGAAGACGCCCATGGTTCTCCCAGTTTTTTCTGGACGGCTTTGTGAGTACAAAGGGGTACCAAGACAAAGGAATCATCCACGCGATTAGACCTACAGTGAACTCATATTTACTAGTATAGCTTAACCCAAAAAACCCGAAAGAGACTTACGAACTTGTACATAGCGACTTTCATTTACTTCTATTTATATCTCCTGCTAATCTATCATTGTTATTTATTATTTATTCATTTATTTATTTATTTATTTATTTATATATTTAGCGCTGGAAAAGATATTAAAAGAAAAAAAAGAGAAATGTACCGCGAAATCCAAATAAAACATTGAGTTGATGGGCCGCGAAATCCGAATGGGAAGCGGCCCTTAAACTACAATTTCAATCAATCAATGTAGATCATTAGCTTTGAAAAAGTTGGAAGTATCTCCAACGAAACGTCAGCTCCACAGCAATAAAGAAGTTGTTATCCATAGAATAGCCTTGTGATAACACTAGCCTCCATTTGTCTTTCGCAGATACATACGAAGATGAAGTACGTTTATTATTTATTTGCTTCATTAACTCTATACGTACGGATAAGAAATGCACTTTCATAAGGCCGAAAGGACAACACTGAAAGAAAAAAATATTACTGTGATATTTAAATGAACATAAGTTCGATAACATCAATATTATATCTAATTATCCCTTTTCCAGATGTGTATAATCTGGTATATTAAAACATATATTAGTTTGGGTATGACCATTTCCAGCCGAAGCTGCATTGGAACTTAGACAATATTCAAATCCCGAGTGATACAGTATGTGGCGTATATCGAACAAACTAGCAAATTACAACACATATAAGGGAAGTGGGAAGAGGTGCCGACATACTGACTGCGTCACATGACTTCACAGAATAGTCTTCTGGTAAACCTATTCTAAAGCACATACCAAGAATCTAACGATTCATGATATGTGTTGTATCTCAGGTACGCTTTTCTTGTACCTGTTCATGTGGCAACTTGGATGATATGACCACATATGATAGCAAAGTCTCAGCAAAGTCTCAGGCTGAAACTTACCTAGACAAAACAGGGCTATTTGAGTAGAAGTCTCGAACATGTTGCGGTTGCTATCAAACGCCGGTGAAAGAGTGAATATTTTTAGAATGTCGCCGTAATATGTAGAATTTTGAGTTGATATCCGATAAGAAACAAGGGCACGAACTGTTATTTTCCATGATATAACACTGTGTTGAATAGGAAAGCTAAGCCCATGTTAATGCATTAAACGTACGTTCTGCATTAACAGAGGCCACAAGGATTGGCTGTGTGCCATATTTACATATCGATTTATTCTGTCATATATTAGGAGTGCTAATGTAATCTCCACATGTTTGTTTTTCACAAAAGATATCTGATTGCCATATGTGAATTTTGTCACCCTGTATAAGATACACATACGTTCTAGGAAGCGAAATGTTCCAAACTCAATATCTACTTGCAAAAACAAATAAATGATTCTTGTTGATCTCACAGTGGCGTCACTAATTTTTGCAAGTAAATTTTTCTGTTCAGTTTGTCCAGCGTGTCAACCGATGAACCTCTCGTCGAATTGTATCGGAAAATCTCATTCTGCTTTAACCAAAGCATGATTCACTTCAAACGTTTATGATCAAGCTTCTTTCTATGTTATTGAGAAAAGACCTCCATCGAGGAAGTTGATTTCACGAATAGTACTGATATTCTGACAATTGTGGGGTTAAATACATGTCGATACCAGGAAAGTCAAATACCTTTTAAAAGAGCTTAACACGACAGGACCAGTCACGTGTTTACCGGGCATTACAAGCGTCTGGTCCGTCATTCATAATTCAGCCGTCGTCCATTGAAGAATATCCGCGTCCATAATTCAAAGACCTATTCCATATTCCATATAGCAGAATTAACACCAAATTCAAAAAGACAATCATAGTATACATAAGCATAGGCTAGTTTCCTACAAGAGAGAAGCGGTCAACAGTTTTCAATGATGCCGACAAGACATTATGATGTTCCAAAAATATCAAATTCATATCGCTGATCGGTACGCTTAATCCATGTGATATTCGTTGTAAAGTCGTTATCTAGAGAACGATGTATCTCAGTCTCGCTTTGATTGTGACTGTTCATATGAGCAGTCACAATCAAAGTGAAGTGATCGACGAAGTTCTACTACAGTACTTTGCTTTATTAAAACTGTGAATATAAAATCGGATTCAACAGATGACAGGTATATCTAGTGGAAAAAAGGACATGGAAGTTCAAAGGACAACGAACATAGGTGGCATTTCTAGATCCTGCACAAAATGTTATGATTTCAATAAACGACAGAGCATTACAGAAATTTGTCAAACAAGGTTATCCAATCAAACATCTCCATTCAAAGGGGGACTCAAACGTTTCTCAAATTCTGTGATTTATATATGTGGCACTACTGAATGTCAAGTGTTTTATATCTCCTTGATGTTCGAGTGAACACCCAAAGTCAAAGCGTGACTGAGATACATCATACTCCGAAGAACGACTGGGAAATCAGTTGGGTAAAGAATAATGGTCAGTGATAAGGATCATTTGTAAGAAAACACCATGGTGTCCTGCTGTTTTCGTAGCTGACCGTTCTGGAAGCAATCATACTATGTTTCTTGCAAGAGTAGTAGAAAAGTGCAGTTCGGATTGGAAGTGCATGAGTGTCTGTGGATTAGGTAGAAAAAGCACAGATACAGTCAGATGTGCACTTGGGGCTATGCACCTATGACGCTATAACAGTCCTATACCCAGGCCACCCGTTCGTTTGTGATCCCCACGAACATTAGTGTACATCAATTCAAGATGACGGAGCATGTCGTGCGCGCTTTTCCCAGTCTGATCCCGTGGTCTTCCTTCAAGTGTATGATAAGTACGTCGGGATCATGGACAACATCGGGGATGTGTGCGATAGGTACCCGTCACAACCCCAACAAACTGTCATTCGGCTATGGACCGGTCAGTCTACGTGTTGGCAGTCAATGTAGCCTTGCCAGACGCATTGGCAGAACCCAATGAAGCTATTCGTAATGATGTCCTCGTTAAAAATAAAGAATAGAGCCCGGGTCTCGCATCAGTCAAGCTGCCAAGCCTCAGGAGATTCGCCGATCGTAATTCCAAACCTGGTTAAAACCCAAGACCCCTATAGCGAGCATCGAGCTGTCCGGCGCAATTTTTTACGTAACCGGAGGACAGCCAATGATAGACGGATTTGATCGACATGAGTGCCTTTGTAAATAACAACGACGACGAATAACTGGACCTGCATCGATATTCTGTCGAAATATGCCTGGGTCGTACTCATCCGGACAAAAATGGGGCAGAATCTAATCAAACTCTTCCAGTGGTTTTGGAGAATCCACAAGGTATTCTTCTTTCAAACCTACAACGAGGATAATACCTCGGACAAGGAAAGGTCGCACATTCAAATACCTGATGAACAAGCATTTGAAACGTTTTTACTTCTATACGTGGGGTAATGGATGTTTCAGATCCACAGAGTGCGCAGGGTCCCCAAGACAAACTGTCCGGCTACTGGGAACGCACTCGGGCACTGATCCTGGCCAACGAGGGAGTTCGATTCAACCTGTCACCTTGTCTGGATCAAGGAGGTTGGAAAAGAAGACATGTAATGACAACCAAAGCAAATTAATGCAATACTGACATATAATTCTTTGAGCAGGTATACAGGATTCAAATCGTGGCAGCGTACACTCCCTGCAAAGAAGATCCCTACTCTATGAATTATCTGTACTCTTATAGTTATCATAAACCGAAGTTCAATAGAAAACATATACAAAATAGATAGCCCTAGCTATTTCGCGAGCAGGCCTGGTCACAGCCACAGTCTGGTCACGACCGGTTCTCTCATGGATGGGTCCAGCTTCTATCTTCCTTCCCCAGGGCTTTGCAGTAGGATCCAGCGTCTATCGTCCTTCCCCAGATATACGTGGTAAGGTCCAGCGCCTATCGTCCTTCCCCAGATATACGTGGTAAGGTCCAGCGTCTGTCTTCCTTCCCCAGGTCTTCGTTCACTCTCGTATGGATGAACACTGCGTCGTGTCTCGTCTTACACGACTAGGCCCCTCCGTGGTTATGTCCGACGTGTGTCTTCCTTCCCCCGGTCTTCTTCCCTCGGGTGATATGGACTTCTCGTCGTCGTCGCGTCTCGTCTTACACGACTAGGCCCCTCCAAGCGTTGATAACCGTCAATGGATGCGGGCGGCCTGGGCACGACAGTACTATCACAGTACAAAGGCTACTACGGCACCGGCCCGTCTCTCTGTAACACCGCAGGACTATTCAACTGCACGGCTCACCACAGCAGCAGACGGCACCCCTCGTAGGAATACACCCCCAGGCTTTAGCGACCCCGCTCACGGCGACTCACTCCGCGGTCCGGCTCCCAGGATGAATCAAGGCTAGAGTTCACGGCTACACGGTCCACATAGGATCGGACATCGATAACACACGATGGATGGGCAGGCACCTGGTCTAGTAACCCTCTTCCTATACTACTGTATGGGCACCTGGAATCGGCACCCTCCTTCTATACTACTGTATGGTCAACTGGTATGGGAACCCTCCTTCTATACTACTGTATGGTCAGCTGGTCCATGAACCCTCTCTCTATACTACTGCAGGGTCAATTGGCAATAGATGGGCATCTGGTCAAAGGTTCCCCCTTTATATACTACTGTATCAGACAGTAGTAATCTACCATTGGCCGTGAATTACTCAATGTATGTACAGGGTGGTGAGAGACTATGCTTATGGAGGCGTGAATGGATAATCGTTTATCGTACGATTGACTGGGTAGGTGTATATTTATCAAGCTACAGGCTCGAACCTATAGCTTGTGGGTGTTAGCGTGAATATATTTCAACCTGTACGTTGTGTATTTAAGTACGTGTGTGCATGAATAATTGTTTAGGTAGGAACTGTGTATGATTTGCCTAGCTGTACCCTCTTCACAGAGACGAGCGTCTCCTACCGGATACAGCTTAATCGATACCATAAAGGTATGGCCGTGCTATCAACACTAACGCCGTTAGTTAATTCCCAGAGCTGAGCCTGCACTAACTCCCAGCGCAATACCCACACAACTGTGCGTTACGGTTGAAATAGGTAGAGATCGAAGTAGAGTAAACACAGCCCGGACGTGTGATTGTAAGTGAGTGTAAATGTATGCATGCAATGATGCTATAGGATTCGGCGGTGGCACTTCTACAATTCGGCGACCTGGCCGCGGCCCGGCGGCGGCACTTCCTCAATTCTTCTCCCCAGTAGATTTTGCGTGTGCTCTCACCTCGATGTTTCTGCTGGTCTCTGTCGTTTCAGCGGGAGTCCGGCTTATATAGGGCTACCGCTCTTCTGTGGATAAAGGTAGAAACAGACGTCGAAGATACCAGCGCCCTCTTTACTGTCAAATTACAACACTTCCCGATCAGTTTATCTGGACTTCTCTGGATAAATATGGCTATGGAGGAACAAACCATAATTCATAACGGACGTAACTGGTAAATCTCAGCTTCCAACTCTCTCTAGTTAATTCATACGACGACCGCAAAGTTCACTGTCCTAATCTGCATATTCTCTGAAACCGACTTCCGGATTCCTGACTGACGTCATCTACAGCGAAGCAAGCGAGGTCCACCAGGGCCCCTTTCGCCGTCCCAACTGATCGTTTGAGATAACTTCACCGGGATTTCGAGGCATTGTCTGTCTCCCGGATTATTATAGTTCATTCTAGGAAAATTACAGCGTTGAATTCCATCAGGTAAGTGAACCGCACACATAAACACAATGTAACTTTCGATTTCACATAGTCACGTATCATTCAGAAACTGTGATTTATTAAAGGGGATCCCAAGGGGTCGTTGTCATCCTGCACTTTCGTTACACATTTAACAGCCAAGAATAGACGACGGTAGATCGACGTACCCCTGAAACTCGTCATGGGTAACAATCGGGCCTGTCACAGCGGTATTGGAAGGGCCTCCATCAAAGTCAACAAGCGCAACGAAGCCCAGCCCCTACAACGCCCAGGCCCATATCAATTCCAGCGTGGCGATCAAGTGCGGATCAGTAAAACCAAGGGCAAGTTGGAAAAATCGTACTTTCCCAACTTTAGCGATGATCACTCTAAGATCGCAAGGTGTATACCACGTCGAACCACGATGTATCTACTGAATGGTCTCCGAGGGAACTGCTGGAAGGGACATTTTACGACGTACGCGGAGTTACAGTCCGTGATGAAAACGCTGGAGGACTACTACATCGTGGATCGCATCCTGAAATCCGAACGACGGCGAGGTAAACATACGACGTCATGAAGTGGTAAGGCTGGCCGAGCTCATTTATTTCGTGCGTCTTCTCCAACCAGATGAAACCGATATAAAGACGCTCCACAAAAGTCGAAGGTCTGCCAAGGCCCAAACATGGGCAAAGCATGAGCGTCGCTATGATTTTGCAAGGGGGGGGGGGGGTCGAATATCATAGCACTTTAGGCGAGGGTCCAGGGGCCGCCTATGCGTAGATCGCCGCCGGAGATGCGTTCCAAGCGTTATCCCGGAAAAAAATCTCTACATAATGTATGCAGATTTAGGGTTATATTATGCAGCCCTGGGACCTTAGATGGCCTGAGATGCATTCTGAGCGATTTCCAACAATTAAATTAACACACCATTTGTCAAATATCAGTATTATATTTTATTCTCTTTGTCATCTTGAAAACACAATAATAATGCTTTGGGTCGATATACATGTACCTCGTAGACTAACCATGTTAAAATGATTAAAACTAAACGTCATCATATCTCTTTCCGATCCATATGTCATTTCATGACTGTGAACATTAAACTTTTGCTGAAAATATCACAATAATACTGTGTAGAATATCAAGCTGTGTATCATGGACTATATCTCGTGGCCATGGTGAAATACTGACTAGAAAAATGAAATTGATATCACTCATCATTCTGAAAATTAAAACGTGGACATGGTAAAAATGAAACTGATATATATTCCGGAAATGAAATATCACGAATGTAGTATAGCCTTCAGCAAAGCTTACATACATGTATACAACATTCAGTTTATTACCCATACTTACGTTTCTGGAGACGGACTTTGCTGACATTCCATACTCGAACAGTATAAGTGGGTGCCGTGATCACTGCTTTGGATCCCGATGGTAACATCCTTTCACCTGTCTCGTTTCGGGGCCGACGTATTTAGTTCAGAAGCGTATTCGACACGTCGACAGCATGATTACCCCACACATCTTCGAGTCGTGCGGTGTTACATATATTGAGGCATCTCTTCACCCTGATTCTCTCACAACGAACTGTATCTTGTTGCATAAACAGAATAAATAAGCCTAAATGTGTAATTGATTAAGGCCTTTCAATTGACCGATATACAATTATTCAAAATACATTCAATAAAAAAATGCCAATGGTTAACAATGACAGCCATATTAGATAAATGTTCAAAACAAAACAGATTGTACACTTGTCCTGCAGTATCGGCCACAATGGTTGGTGCACTGGATAAAAAAATCGACATTTTGACAGAACAGTGCATTCTGACGAATCCGATTGATTCTTGGGTATTTCTTTCGGCGATTTGTTAATCTCCGATGGATTACCTTTTCTCAAGAGCTTGTTCGACACCTACATACATTGGAATTTCAAATAGTGTACCATTTCAGATGAACTAGAATTAATCTATGCAAATCGCTGGGAACAGCAATTCGAATGAAAAGTAATATTTCCGTCTGAGAAAGTAACAGTGGTAAGCTTTTGGAATTAAAATTGTGTACGACCACATCGTGGTAATTTAATGTGCCTTCGTATGCTGGCTTTCTTCCTTGGGCGTCACTTGTTGACGTAAAACTCTAAGGTATGTTTGTCGCAAAGTTTTGTAACTCAAAAATTAAGAAATTGCCTCATTCTCTCGCAAACGGAGCTTCAAAATGTGTGAACATCCCTTGACAAAAATATACTGCTCGGGCTGCTCGGATATGTGTTCTCCGGTGTTTGATTCAGGGGATTTAAGAGGCTGGGGTCAGACATAAAAACGTTCACCAAAATGTCTCCCAGACATTAACAACGCCACAGACCCTCATGAAAAGAGGATGAGAGTACAGGAGTCCTGTATGCAAGTCCTATTTAGCCCAACATCGTCGCCGTCTACCTGTCGTGTCTGTCCCGTACTGACATTGTCTGTCAGCTGTTCGATGGTTTCAGTATGTTGTTGTTGTCGAGCTCCGGTTTACTTATACAAAAGCAAACCTGCACAAGAGATGTTTGTCCGAGATGTGTTCCCGCTAATTCGTGCATTTCCTACCGCACACGTCCTCAAAACCGATCCGATGGTTTAACCAGTTCAACATTGGGTTGCCGTGTACTTGACAGAAGGGTACGGTGAGTACTTTCATCAGTACGGCCTGCCACCCATCCTTCCCGAGCTGACGGCCCTGATGGACTAATTACAACACATATAAGGGAAGTGGGAAGAGGTGCCGATATACTGACAGAGTCACATGACTTCACAGTATAGTCTTCCAGTTAACCTATTCTAAAGCACATACCAAGAATCTAACGATTCGTGATGTGTGTTGTATCTCAGGTACGCTTTTATTGTACCTGTTCATGTGGCAACTTGGATGATATGACCACACGGCCCCTAGCACCGGCATAAGCGATATTAGATACAAATCTAGAGAGCTATGATGGAAATACTCTGACAACTCGTATATTGATAATTGGTGAGCTGTTTCGCTGTGACAACTCGTAGACTGAGGATTGGTGAGCTGTATCGTCGTCAGATGAAAATGACGGCATTTAACACAAAATAGTAGTCTGTAGGGCCCGATGTCGACCCAGCATCAACTTCTCACAAATGCCAACATATATCAAAGACCAAAAGGTCTGTACAGGGGGCGGGCCTCGGGGACGAAACGTCCACCAGCAGAATCTCGTCATATACAGGAAAAAATTACAACACATATAAGGGAAGTGGGAAGGCACAGCGACCTGGTATTGAAAGAGTCAAGCACTTACAGCTCTGAACAGCACATACACAGAATACCATTGAACCCGGCTCCTGGCGGCCATCCTGTCCCAGCTGGTCAAAACGATCAAACATAGGTACAAGAGTGTATGGAGCGCGCGGCTCTTCTTGCAAGCTTGAACAAAGAGAATTCCCATACACTTTTCCATTTTCCAAACTTTGTATTCTCTTGAAATAGACCGTCGTCTAACGCAATAAAGGCGAGCGTTCTTGTCCTTTGCAGCAGATACTCTATCACGATGTTCACCTATACGACCCGTGGGAGATATTTATTTGTCCAGATAATTTACATCGCCACAAACGTGCACTCCACGAGGCAGATTGTGGTCGAATGTTCAAACATCCTTGTCAATTGAGCCGCAATCGACGTGTCATCCATAGACTTTCGCCACTCTGGTCACTCTTGAGATGATTCAGCGCCCATGGAGATCGACCCCGGAGTTGATCATCACATGGAGATCCATCCGAGCGTTGATGAGCCTATGGCGATTGATTCCAGTGTCGAGGAACCACACCGCCTACCTCCCATTCCTACACAAATGGGCCATGTCAAGTAACTGACAAACTTTCACACATGGACCAGCTGGACCCGTGCAGGTTCAGCGGTTTGAGGCTAGCGGTCACCAGCGAAGCGTCTCAGATCACTCGGCCACCGAGGGCACCTTTGAGGACTAGTATACAAGATAGAAAACTAATGCACCTGTACGTCAGAATTGCATGTTGGGAATTTCCTTTAATTTGCTATGTAAAAACCATAACCCATCATCCAAGCTCCTTAGATTTGAAGATGATGGAACACTTGTGTGAGGCGATGTATCGTGAATTTGCGCCAACGGGTGTTCGCGCGATACACTTGATGCGATTGGAAGCTGCGTTTCTGAAAAAAATTTGACAGTATCACGATTTCTTTGCAACAAAACCTTGTGAGCAGCATATCATGGCCTTTTACGCCAATAAGTGACGTTCGACGTGGAAACACAGCATACCAATGAATATCGACTGACTACAATGTGGTTGCAAGCATTATTTTAATTCGAAAAGATATCCATCGAAAGTATTGCGGAAAGGAAATCGCTTTTCATTGGCATTGACGTTCCCAGGAATTTGCATAGATTAATGATAGTACGTCTGAAATGGTCCACTATTCGAATTTCAATACAGGTAGATTGCCGACCAAAGGTCAAGAAAACATGTACTACTTTGGAGATTCACGAACCGTCTAAGGACATACTCAAGAATCATTCTGATTCAGCAGAGCTACGCTGTTCTGACAAAGTTCCGAATTTTTTACTAATGCACCAACGATTGTGGCCGAGATTGTATTTTTTGCTCCGATATTAATGCACACATAATTAGGAAATAATTATCCAATTTGAAATAAAATAATTTTGACCACTTTTATGAGTCAAAAGTCAAATATTTTGAAGAAAAACGACAAAACACGACTTTCAAGTCACACTCTCATGGCCGCCATTTTGAATTTCCCCATGATCGTTTGCTCGGAGAGGTATGCAAATAGGCTAAACATAACCCCAATATGACAGGCGATAAAGTTGTGGGGTGACAGATTCGAGTTTCAGCAGTTTTTGAGATAGTGTAGAAAGTTTGACAGGGGCGGACTGGTATTGTTAACGAACTCAAAGATTTTACCTCCGATTCATAAAACAGATGTAAAACAGCAACGAGAACATGTGAGTATGGGGGCATCCATAATATTACGTACGCCATTTCGCCCTAAAAATCAAAAGCGTGGGGGTGTGAGCCGTTCGAGTACGTGCGCAGGGATTGGCTGGATAATTGGTGAACCCACCATGGAAAATCTTTGAATCATTGATGTTTGTCTCTAATATAAAAATGTATTCCCTCGCGAAACCTAGCAGTTTTCAGTACAACTAAAACTTGCATATCTTTATAGCATATTTGAAAGAATAATTATGTTCTGTTTTATCCCACCGTCCTCCTGTCAAAAGACCTGAAACTGTCCGACTCCCTGAATCATTTGAGTTTGTATCCTCAAAGTCACAAAACATTAGGTTGCCGTCCAATTCACCATTCGCGGTTGTTTAGGATTCGCATAACAGGTGTCTCCCTCTTCCATGATATCGATCTTATCCTCATAGGCCGGACGGAAGACCTCGGCGGACAAGCTGAAAAACGCACGTATTATATTCTCTGTCATAGCCAGTGGGGGCATGACACACGGGGATTGTCGATGAGTCAGAAATTGTACACGTCCAACACAGGGGGATAGCGAAGAAAACAACGACGGATTGGGGGTCAGTGGTGTTGGTATATAGTACATAGTACTCACAGTATCCTGTGTCTGTTGGGATACGTTGCGAAGTCCCCTCCTCCATGATTTGGGATAAGTAAGTACAGACTTCAGAAATCGAATGGTGCATCATGGGATAGTAACAAGAAAAATTGACTCCACATTGTCCGTGAATGTCTGACACGAGGGTCGAGGTTCCGTTCTTGATTCTTTCATCGGGTTCTGACGCCGCATTGGCTTCCGTTGTATAGATGCAATTTCCACTGCGTCGACTATCCGGATAGTCTATGGCATTGTCATCATCCGACGGGGGAATACGGTTTCGACAGGCCATTTTTGGAAGCCAAAGAGGTGGACCGGGTAGTCCCTGTAATTTTCCTTCGTTTTTTACACGCTGCTGGTGATTTGTTCTTTGGGTTCGGCCAACGCGTCTTCTTTAGCTCGAGACCAGGCCAACTGGACGGTTGATCGTTCATCTCCCTAGTATAATCCGTGGCGTGTCCTACTCCTCCACTTTACTCACTATGTCCTACTCTTCCTCCTCCTCCTCCTCCACTTTACTCACTGCACAGCGGGTCGCATAGGTGTGGCGCGGGATAGGGTAGGGCGAGAGACTTGGGGTTTCCGCTACCTGAGATTCCATGGGCCAGGCTTGCGCCCTACAATAGAATGGGTTGACTGCGCATGCGCGATGAGTAGTAGTATAGAAAGGGCACGCGATCTCCCTATCCCTATAGGTGTGGCGCGGGATAGGGTGGGTCGAGAGACCTGAGGTTTTCGCTACCTGAGGTTCCATGGGCCAGACTTGCACCCTACAGTAGAATGGGTCGACTGCGCATGCGCGATGAGTAGTGCGCGATGAGTAGTATGGAAAGGTCACACGATCTCTCTATTCCTATAAACTAACCCATGGGGGTTCATGGGGGTGAATGAGCCATGGGGGTGCAATCCGTGGCGTATGAGGGTCGGCTCATGTGGGTTTCACTTCTTAAGGGTCGGCTCATGTGGGTTTCACTTCTTAATCCGTGGCGTATGAGGGTCGGCTCAGATCCCCTGGGGTGGGGACATGCCCCTGAGGGCAGTGGGTGGGTTCAATGAAAGCTAGTCGTCTATAAACAGCTGGTCCACAATAGCGCCACTTTCTCCAAGGTCGTCCATAGGTCAGATTCTATGGTGAAGCCTCTGGTAGGGTCCTTGTAACGCTCTAGGCGTTTGAAGAACGGACCATGTTGTACGCAGATGGCTTTCTCCATGTGGACGAGATTGCAGTCGAGCGCATCGCTCAACAATCGCTTAAATTTGTTCAGGTTCCGACCAGCACGGATATTCGGTATTCCAGGTCCTGGTATACCACAATGGTGTCTTTATCCCTGCAGACTTGTGACCCACCTCGGGTGTAAGAGGAAGTACGGCTCGTAGGACGGGCGACATGGTTGAACAAATAATGCGCGATGAATGACGTACACTGTCACAGACCCTCCTATTTATAGTGCAACGGTTCACGAAAAATGTCCAGATATTGGTGAATGTTGTTAACCCCAGAGTTGATGACGTCACGGAAATTGCGATGACCTTACTTATCTCCCATGACCGTGGCAAAAGTGAAGTAAAGGTCCCATTGAGCCAGGTCAACGTCACGTGACCTGGATTGACCCTTGATCATAATACGTCGAACCAGAACAGAGAAAAGGGACGATTGACCTACTTACAAATTATTAATTCCTGGTGGTTGTGACCAGAAGTGATCTTTGACCCTGCGTACCATTCGCGCATGGTGTTATCCAACAGGGCATGTAAGCATCTTTTGATCTTTGAAATTTACACTGTGTAAATTGAGGTCCATTGACCTACTTCCGACAGGTGGCACCACCAGGTCCACCAGGTGTTACACGAAAGGTGACAAAAGGAACTATTCACCTTTGACCTCAGAGTGCGAAATCCGGGTCCTTTGTTACATTACTTTCTTTGACCCTGCATACCATGGTAGTATATGCGCTTGTGCAGGGTCAAAGGTCACCAGCGGCTTGGATGCAGCAGTTGGAACAGCAGCAGGCAGACGCCCTTGAAACCGCCACTCAGACCGCGCCGATCGAGATCCGTGTCAGGTTTTACCTCCAACTACCCAGTAACAAGTTGTCAGATTTTGCCTCAGACTACCCAGAAATAGCTCGGCTGGAGTGTTTCCCAACAACACATTATGTCACACAGCTGCCCCATCCCTTACATCTCCCCGGACGTTGTGATTGTGGCCTCGTGGATATTCAGTACCCTTACACGTGGTACAACGTGCAATATGTTACGATGTGGTACAGAATCGTAGGCAGCACCTATAACTTCATTCTTCACAAAAGCCACTACCGTACACCAAAATATTCATACAGACGTTGCGGCCGGGAGGAATGAATATCTTCCCGCTTGCAAATCTGATCCACGTGGAGTACGACGTCTGGAACCACAAGTTCTGGATCAACACCAATGTGACCGTACGTTTCATCAAGATGTTGACGGGGCTGTGTGCTCTGGAGACGGATAAATATGTCGGGCCCTGTCGGTTCCAGGGGAAGACCATGCTGGATCTTAAGGCTGGATTTTATGGGCTCTATGCCCATTCTGAAGTGGTGGATAATCACATTGTCGGTGATATCGATGCCCCCTGCTACGCGTCTGTCCAATGCACGAGAACTACAGAGATCAGGTCACATAGAGCTTTAACCACGTGCTTTATCTGCCGGTCCGACAGACTGACATCAGTACCATCACCATCGATATAAGAGATGACATCGGACAACCTTTGGCATTCGAAATTGAGGATGTGGTCGTCATTTTCGATAAGCACGCTCTCCCAACTTTGTATAATAAAGGTGCCTTATGAAAGCGATGCACACAGCTATATGGACTGTAATACCCAACAAGCAGGGGGTGGCCTGCCCATCTTTGCGGGTACACGCAACCAGCGAGGTCATGGGCTGGGGAACGTGCCCGGGAGCATCGTCAAAACTTTCCTTCCGCTTGTGGCCCTTCCGCAACGTTCTGTGTGACCTAACATGAATACATACCAGATTATCACCGTGCTGTAGAATGACCCATGGACATGTACTATCTTTCAAGGAGGGTTCGCCCGAAACGTCTTCCCGTTAGACCGTGTGTATCCTACCGCATACGTCCTCAATACAGGGCCGATGGATCGTCCCGGTCAACATTGGGTGGCCGTGTGCTTGCCAGAACAGCAGGCGAATACTTTGACCCGTACGGCCTGCCAGTCATCTATTTCTAGCATAAGTTACGAGCATAGACAAGCAGCTATAAATGCCCCGTACTTGAATGTGTGGGATACTAATTTTCACCTAGCTGGTATAGGCCAGCCAATCAGCCGTCCGGGAAAGTAGCCCACCAGTGGTCCAGTATGGGTTCAGATGTAGTCAATCAGTGCTCCACAAAACAAACCAATGCCGGCGAGCTGCAGTGAATAGAGAGCTGAATGGAAGACGACGAGAATGTACAAGGGTGACCGACCACCAATGCAATCTGGATAATGGGCGTGTATAACCGCGTAAGAGCGAGGACCGTCTACCTGGACTGCGGAAGAAAGGCAAGACCACCACCCTCATGAGTACCGGTACTACTCCAATTATTATTTGCGGAAAAGAACTTTCCACCAGGCACAATTTTCTCTTGATGGCACGTGTTGTTGAGGTTTAAAATAAGCCAACCATGACGCTATTGTGCACCTCACATTGAAACCTAGTATGGTCCAACCAAACCTCAAATAAACGTTTTTAACATTAAAATTCTCGGTGTAGGACATTTGAGGAAAAGTGGGTTCCTCCCGATGACTCTTGAGCTTTGAGAAGGGATTTCGAGGCGCGTTGACCTTTGACCGTTGTGACGTCCCTTCCGATTCTGGTCACCTGACCCTAAGTGATCTTTGACTCCTGCAGAACATTTATCCTATATTGTGCCCATGCCTAGGAGTCCAAGGTCATTTCCGGTAAATCGACCGGAACCGGAAGTGACGTCACAATGGTCAGAGGTCAACGCGCCTCTAAATGCCATTTTACTACCACTTACTCACTCACTCGCTCACTCCTTTATGGACATGGTGTTTCACAAAAGATATCGGATGACCTGCAGATAAAGTACGACTTTAGTACTTCCTTGTTTGCGGCGTATGGATTGACAATTATACCGACCATATCTTGCATTATACCTGAACATCTGAGCAGAAATATAGAGCACAAATAAAAAGCAATACCCGGTTACTTCGACACGGGCCACGGAATTGTTCTTTTCCCGAGCGCCTTGGGGAAGGAGGTACCCTGTCGGATATTTTAGCTGCATCTGGGCGTAAGGCCTAAACTTTCCACACTCTATATTCCTGCAAATGTAACAATTTCCTTCGCTGTTCTGATAACGTAATTTTCCACCGTTTTTTTATTATATTTTTTTCTGGTCTTTTCGTTGCTCGGGAAAGTAAATTGCATACACCTGACGTTTTTGTGCTAGCAGGGGCGCGTTGGGTCGGGACAGAGAATCAAGAATGCAGTCGATGCCCCATTCCATCTCGCCCCGCCCAGTTACTTCAGTAAACTTGTCTAATCCAACACCTGAGTAAACCGACACAAGTAGTAGGGAGCAAGCATTTAAAGTCTCTTTTTGCCGGGGGAGGTAACTCTTGCATCCGACAGGGGGCGCCACCAGCTCAAGGTTATGAATTGAAGTCCCCACCGGGTAAAATTTAAGGGGGTACTTGGTCGCTGGGGAGGAAAACTACCTCCAACACAGAAGAGTTCCAATGGGGAGGTAACTCTTGATGCACTTTTGTGATTTTTGGCAAATGCCGGGTTATCTTCCCTGATTCGAACATTTGCATATTAAATCTATACAGGAAAATGCCTGTATGGGGTATGGATAGTCCGATTGGGTCGTATGAGGTATCAATGTGAAGGATTCGTGAAGGGGCATCTGATGGACTGGGTGCGGGGTTGAA
Source organism: Hanleya hanleyi (assembly GCA_036873755.1). Classification (NCBI taxonomy): domain Eukaryota; kingdom Metazoa; phylum Mollusca; class Polyplacophora; order Lepidopleurida; family Hanleyidae; genus Hanleya; species Hanleya hanleyi. The sequence continues at coordinate 39,484 of JAVTVY010015374.1, forward strand.
ATATCGTCATTCTGCGCATGCGCGGTGGACCAAGGGTATGGAAATAGACGTTTTGGGATCCAGGGGAGCCACTATTGGTCCGATGGAGTCGAGTGAGGTATCAATGTGAAGAATATGTGAGGGGGCATCCGACGGGTGGGTGTGCGGTTGAAATATCGTCATTCTGCGCATGCGCGGTAGACCAAGGGTATGGAATTGACCTTTTGGGATCTAGGGGAGCCCCTAATGGGCTGATGGAGTCGAGTGAGGTATCACTGTGAAGCCTATGGGAGGGGGCATCCGATGGGATGGGTGTGGGATTGAAATAGCGGCATTCTGCGCATGCGCGGTAGACCAAGGTTATGGAAATAGACGTTTTGGGATATAGAGCAGCCCCTAATGGGCCGATAGAGTCGTATGAGGTATCACTGTGAAGCATTCGTAAAGGGGCATCCGCCTGGACTAGTGTCTCGGGCGTTTTCAATACTGTGCACATGCGCAAACAGGGAATTGTGGGAAAAGGGTATGGAAATAGACGTTTTGGGGTCTGGGTGGGCCACTATTGGCCCTATGGAGTCGTATGAGGTATCAATGTGAAGCATTCGTAAAGGAGTATCCACCTGGACTAGTGTCTCGGCCGTGGTCAACATTCTGCGCATGCGCAGACAGGGAATTGTGGGAAAAGGGCATTGGAATGGACATTTTGGTTCTATTTGGGCCCCTGGTCGTCCGATGGGGTCCAGTGAGGTATCGTTGTACAGGATACATGAGGGGGCATCCGCCTGGACTAGTATGACGTGGAATTGACGTCATTCTGCGCATGCGCAGTAGACAAAGTGTATGGAAATAGACGTTTTAGGGTCTAGGCGGGTCCCTAGTGGTCCGATGCAGTTGAGTGAGGTATCAATGTAAAGCAGTCGTGAAGGAGCATCCAGTCATGGGTGGGTGCATGTAAAATTAGGATTTTTTCCCGAAAATATAAAAGCGGAACACGGACTTTACCCCTAAAATAGGGGAAACACCTAGCAACCCTAGCCAAAAGGGCTAATATCGGTCCCCGGGCTTATTGGGACCTGCCTATCAAGTCAATGGGGAGGATGCATGTAAAATTATGATTTTTCCCCGAAAATATAAAAAGCGGAAAGCGGACTTTACCCCTAAAATAGGGGAAAACACCTATCAACCCTATCCCAATTTCGGAGCTCCAAGAGCTCCGGAGCTCCGAGTTCCAAGAGCCCCGGAAATCCGAGTTCCAAGAGCTCCAGAGCTCCGAGTTCCAAGAGCTCCGGAGCTCCAACGCCATCACCGGGCGTTGACGGGCGAGTGCGTGTGAGTGAGTGAGTGAGTGAGTGAGTGAAGCGTGCACAACGCCCGTGAGGCGTCCCCAAAGCCCGTCTTAACGCATGGACGCACTAACGACGGTGAGTGAGTGAGTGAGTGAGTGGGATCCTACTGGACTAATGTAACGTCCGTTTTCATCATTTTGTGCATGCGCAGTATGGCCGTCGTATATAAAGCAGGCATTTTGGGGATTCGTGGAGGTTTGTTGAGTGGTTGACCATCGCTGGTCAAATGGATCGTGTGGGGTATCAGTGTCAAGCTCTCGTAGGAAAAGTGGAAATTGCCCCTCATTTGTGGGGCGCTCACTTCCGGTTGTGCGGAGCGCTGCCCTCAGCCAATCAGAAGCGAGTATTTTGATCCGGTGCATTATGGGACATATCCAAGATGGCGGCGTCTGCCTTCTGGTCCAAGATGGCGGCACGTCCGGTGTCGAGCACTGATCATTTTGTCGGAATGTGGTCATCTGGTGTCGATAACTGGACCTTGTATGGGTCCTGCCTAATTTGGTGTAGAGATGGACCACTATTGGTCCGAATGCGTCCTGTGGGGTGTCATCTTGTAGTTCTCGGAGTACAGACCACGATTTGAGGGATGGTCACGTCATCTGTGATGTCATTGGTGACGTCATCAGTAGGGGTAGTAGACAAAGTGGGCATTTTGGAGCAGTGAAAGAAGGTATTTGGTGTAGAGATGGGCCACCCTTGGTTCGAATGTGTGTAGAGACAGGGCTATAGGGTACAGGGTGCACCACAGGTACGCGCATATGCATGCGATGACGTCATTTCCGAGCTCTGAGCTCCACAAGCTTTGAGCTCCAAGACCTCCGATCCAAGAGCTCTGCCACACGGGAGCTACCACCACCACCACCGGGCGTTGACGCCCGTCAACGCCCGGTGGTGGCGGTGGTGTGTGGTGGTGGTGGTGGTGGTAGTGTCTGTAAATATAGGAATGAACATGTGTCCCTCATCAGTCCAAATCGTGGGGAAAAATTGGCACTGAGCCAATTATAAAACATTTTCTTTTCGCTACTACTCGTACTGATGACGTCACTGATGACGTCACAGATGCTGTGGACATCCCCCAAATGGAGTCTACACCCCGAGAACTGCAAGATGAAACTTCCCTCGACACATTCGAACCAAGGGTGGCCCATCTCTACACCAAATACCTTTTTTCACTGCTCCAAAATGCCCACTTTGGCTACTACTCCTACCGATGACGTGACCAATGACATCACAGATGACGTGAACATCCTTCAAATCGTGGTCTGCACTCCGAGAACTACAAGATGACACCCCACAGGACGCATTCGGACCAATAGTTGTCCATCTCTACACCAAATTAGGCAGGACCCATACAAGGTCCAGTTTTCGACACCAGATGACCACATTCCGACAAAATGATCAGTTTTCGACACCGGACGTGTCGCCATCTTGAACCAGAAGGCAGACGCCGCCATCTTGGATATGTCCCATAATGCACCGGGTCAAAATACTCACTTCTGATTGGCTGAGGGCAGCGACCCACACAACCGGAAGTGAGCGTCCCACAAATGAGGGGCAATTTCCACTTTTCCTACGAGAGCTTGACACTGATACCCCACAAGATCCATTTGACCAGGGATGGTCAACCACTCAACAAACCTCCACGAATCCTAAAATGCCTGTTTTATATACGACGGCCATACTGCGCATGCGCAAAATGATGAAAACGGACTTTACCTTAGTCCAGTAGGATCCCACTTACTCACTCACTCACTCACTCATTCACTCACCGTCGTTAGTGCGTCCATGCGTTAAGACGGGCGTTGGGGACGCCTCACGGGCGTTGTGCACGCTTCACTCACTCACTCACTCACTCACTCACTCACTCACTCGCCCATCAACGCTCGGTGGTGGCGTCGGAGCTCCGGAGCTCTTGGAACTCGGAGCTCCGGAGCTGGGATAGGGTTGATAGGTGTTTCCCCCTATTTTAGGGGTAAAGTCCGCTTTCCGCTTCTTATATTTTCGGGGCAAAATCATAATTTTACATGCACCCTCCCCATTGACTTGATAGGCAGGTCCTAATAAGCCAGGGGACCGATATTAGCCCTTTTGGCTAGGGTTGATAGGTGTTTCCCCTATTTTAGGGGTAAAGTCCGTGTTCCGCTTTTAAATTTTCGGGAAAAAATCCTAAGTTTACATGGATCCACCCAAGACTGGACGCTTCTTCACGACTGCTTTACATTGATACCTCACTCAACTGCATCGGACCACTAGGGACCCACCTAGACCCTAAAACGTCTATTTCCATGCACTTTGTCTACTGCGCATGCGCAGAATGACGTCAGTTCCATGTCATACTAGTCCAGGCGGATGCCCCCTCACGTATCCTGTACAACGATACCTCACTGGACCCCATCGGACGACCAGGGGCGCAAATAGATCCCAAAATGTCCATTCCAATGCCCTTTTCCCACAATTCCCTGTCTGCGGATGCGCAGAATGTTGACAACGGCCGAGACACTAGTTCAGGTGGATACTCCTTTACGAATGCTTCACATTGATACCTCATACGACTCCATAGGACCAATAGTGGCCCACCCAGACCCCAAAACGCCTATTTCCATACCCTTTTCCCACAATTCCCTGTTTGCGCATGCGCAGAGTATTGACAACGCCCGAGCCACTAGTCCAGGCGGATGCCCCTTTACGAATGCTTCACAGTGATACCTCATACGACTCTATCGGCCCATTAGGGGCTGCCCTAGATCCCAAAACGTCTATTTCCATAACCTTGGTCTACCGCGCATGCGCAGAATGCCGCTATTTTAATCCCACGCCCATCCCATCGGATGCCCCCTTCCATAGGCTTCACAGTGATACCTCACTCGACTCCATCGGCCCATTAGGGGCTCCCCTAGATCCCAAAACGTCTATTTCCATACCCTTGGTCCACCGCGCATGCGCAGAATGACGATATTTCAACCCCACATCCAGCCCATCAGATGCCCCTTGACGAATCCTTTACATTGATACCTCATACGACCCAATCGGACCATCCATACCCCATTCAGGCGTTTTCCTGTATAGATTTAATATGCAAATGTTCAAATCAGGGAAGATAACCGGCATTTGTCAAAAATCACAAAAGTGCATCAAGAGTTACCTCCCCATTGGAACTCTTCTGTGTTGGAGGTAGTTTTCCTCCACATCGACCAAGTACCCCCTTAAATTTTACCCGGTGGGGACTGCAATCCATAACCTTGAGCTGGTGGCGCCCCCTGTCGGATGCAACAGTTACCTTCCCCGGCAAAAAGAGACTTTAAATTCTTGCTCCCTACTACTGACACACCTATAAATGCTGACAACGGATGGCACTGTTATTACAGCAGTCATCCGTAAGAAATTATGTGGAAACTGGTCAGATTAGTACTTGAACTCTGTGATAAGTGCCTTAATTTACTCGTGTCGTATGGCAAGCCGCTTCAATATTTAAAAAGTTGAAAAGTTTCATAGACAAATGTGGAAAAGTTTCACACATGAAAATAAATTAACTATTTGACATATATCAACAACATTTTCACATATGTACAAAACATACCAAATATGTGCAAACTTCTCAACATCTGTCAAAACAGTTTTTTTCACTTTTGTGCAAAAGTTTTGTACATACGTGAAATAAATGCCAGGAGAGGTATTAAACTGCTCCCTATGGTACAGTTCTTCGTTATCTAACAACAGTTTCAAAATGACGCTGTCAGTTGTTATCATATCTAACCATCGACCTTCCCTATACACCCCTTTACTCATGTAGCTAACGCAGATCGTACAAACTGCTGTAGCTATGTATGGTATGAAGAATGATGGGTCCATATCTACATGAAATGAGAGGGGTAGAACGGTGTGGGGAGGGGTACAAAACTTGAATTACAAGACCGAACTACGGTAATATAGGAGTAATCAGGTCACAGATATACAAACACACGTGCTCGGTCTCTAAGCCATTTCAAGATCAATTTTTCTGAATACCATGTTATCACTGTGGGCCGTTTGCTCCATTCTTTGTAAGTCAAAAATATCGGGGAGCAGCCGATGCCTAGAGCAGAAGTGGCAGTACACACATTTTATGCATATGTGCAAACCTTTTCCACATATCTAAAAAATAGCGTTTATTCAACATATATCGAATTGTTTTAGATATATGTGAACAAGTTGTAGACATTTGTGGAAAAGTTTTAGAAATATGTCGAAAAGTTTTGCACCTATGTTAAATAAATGAAGCATTTCACTTATGCATAGAATAATTTTACATATGTGTAAAACTTTTCTCCATATGTCTAAAACTTTTCAACATATTCGAAATAAATGCACACTCTTACACAATTCTTGTACAGATATGTAGAAATCCTTCTGTCATATGTGCAAAGCTTGTGTCAAATAACCGTTTAAATGCTGAAACGGCTTGCCATAATGTCGTGTGCTGCGTTATATTAGTCACTAGTAAATGGTGTTAATGACACACAACATGGGCTGAAATTGCCGAAGTTTGCTACTCCTCAAATACTCATAGAATTGAGTCAGCAATCAACAAACGAACCTTCAGCAAGATAGGACTATACACGGTCATAACATCTACAGGATATCGTCTTGAACACAATATTTAAAGAGTGTTGATTTCGCTTCGAGCGGTGTTCAACTTTGTGTCTGAATTCAGTTGCCCTGGGGACGCTAACGAAATGCATGATGGTATGCAAATCCAGAGTTAGAACAGGCTCTCCGTGTTAGAGCTAATAGTCTCCTTCTTAAATTATGCTTATGGACATTTCTACGGGTTGGGTGATGGTTGGGTGATATCGGCTTGTAACGTTTTTCAACCCGAGAGGAATGGTCCCCATATAAACCCAGAGTAAGGAAACGCTTCCAAGTTCGTACCTTTTCCAAGTTTTCCACAAGATCAGACACTGTTGTAAAGATAACATATTGTTTATTCACTGGAGATGACGATCGTCCTACAGCGATTAATATAAAAGGCAATTCCATAAGCTATCAAATAAAAACTCTGTTACAATGAACAGACTATGTGCAAGGGAGAACCAGATCTTAATTTTGTAGAATACTTTTTTACGCTTATATATGGTTACACAAACAAAGACACTTGAACCAAACACTTATCCAATCACAATAACGTGCTACCGTTCATAAATAGATATATACCATCACTATCATGTTCAAGAGCCCACGTGCTTTTGTAAATATTTAATTAGTCTATACCCTGTTGAACTCAGTCGTTAATTTTAAAAGTCAAGCACTGAATCCGGTTTGAGGAAACAGAATGTATTAGGCACTGAAAGGAACCCTGACCTCCATACTGATCAGCGTTCTTAACATGGACAAACATACGGTATAGCTTAAAGATGCATACATATACTATACACTGAAAACGACCATCTGTCAATAATTGATTATTACCAATTTATAATGATTAGCAAATATATTTGTGTTCATAAAATATAGAGTATTTATATTAATAGCACATCTCATATTTTGCATTTGGGTCATTCCATGAAATGGGGTCACCACTAAGCACTCAAATTTAAAACCAGTGAATTTCCTAAAATATTACACTAATTTGAAAGACATTCCTGTTTAATGCCAAATACAAGTAGATATTTATTATACGTACACCCATTACTTTTGGAGGACCATCGGTGTCAGCATATGAGGACACCCACGGACCCCAAAAAATGTGACATTGCAAACATTGCAAACGTTGATGCTTTTGTTTGCACTGTGTGCATGAATTGTTAATAAATTTGACTAATAAAACAATTTAAAGTATCGATCTGGCTCTTGTTTTTCAATTTATTTCAGTTTATTTCATATCAGTTACCCTTAAATGCAGGTTCTGGATGCATGAAACCCTTAAAATTCAGGTAGCGCGTGTACCGCATGGTGTCCTCTTTTCTTACTTACCTTACCGCTTACCTGTCACCAAGAAAAGGTCATTCAGTGGTCATTCAAAACCATTCTTGAGCCGGGCTAATCTTGTCTATTATCGATCTAAATATGACAAGATTTCGATGTGTCCTTAATGTGTCCTTGGTCCTTAGTTGGAATATACTTTTATGTTTCGCGTTCGTGTCCACTTTCATGTGGTTACACACATCACCCTCGGCCTGCATTTTACTTATTTCTTTTGGCATGAATTACAATGTGCAGCAATGGAACCCAATATTCGTGACATGGCTGGTCGATCAGGGGCCGTATGATGACACAGTTGCATAAAATAGCGGTGTTACGTTTGCCACTTCGTTATCTATGTGACAAACAAATGTCGATTCCAGAAGAAAGAAAGACAAATTAAGATCAGTCTTGCATATCAAATGTTCATGCGCCACAATCTGTTAGATAGTGAAAGTCCAGACTTTGATGGCGACATAGTATGGTGATTGCATATGATGTATGCGAATGGACGCGAAGCCATTTTTGGGTCCATGTTACACGCGCCACTTGATTGGATTGAGGCAGTCGATGCCACTAAGTATACTGACTAAGAATAGGATTAAACATTCTAACGTTTTTGATTATGTTTTCATTCTAATTGACACTTAAATTAACGTGTTACGTGGTGAATTTTGCATATAGTTCGGTGTCCTCGTTACACGCGCAGCTTCATTATTTTATTTTCCTCCCAAATTGTGGAATATTATTTGTTTTCTTATGTTTTACGAATCTCTGTATATCAATATTATCCCTGACTTAGTGCAGCCATGAATTGACATCTTTCAAAATTGGTTTGCATGCAACACTTTGATATCCCCATTTCCTGGAATGACCCATATCTCAGTCGCATAAAGCGTGTCACGCACCCCCCCCCCCAACCACCACGTAACATATTCCAATGCCTACTCTGTTTTTCTGTTCGTCACACATTGTCACGATGAAAACATATATGGCACTGTCGATTTCGCGACTGCAGAGTCATATGGTTGCTTTTTAGTCGCCAGACGTCGTCAATTTTTCCCACCTCTTGCATATCGCTCCAATTTATCTGCAATCGAGTTTCACATAGAAGGGAATTAACCATGTCTTGTGGCAGTCCTTGGCTGGCAGTTCTCGGCCATGGTCGAAATTTTCGTTTATCTTTTTTCACTTGAATTTTATTTTCACTTGAATTCTTTTACTTGAATTTTGTTTTACAATTGCATAAATTCGGTGTGCGGGCGTATTTTTTTCCACGTGGCATCTCTCGGCAACTGAAGCATTCCACAAAGTGTAGTTGGACGAACCGATTAGAGGAAATGAAGCGTATCCGAGTAAATAAATTTGTTGGAAAATATTTTTCAGATCAACCATTAATATTAAACGGTCGTGCGAAAAACATTTTCTCATCTTTTATCGAAATACGATTTTCACACAAGATGGTTTCTTACAAGAGTCTTTACATAAAATCCTTGTCATTGACTATTATCATTTATGCAAATGATTGTCCGAGTCGTTTTCCAGAGTATGTGTCTCAGTCACGCTTTTATTGTGTCGGTTCATTTCAACACGATGGAGAAGTGGAACACTTGATATTCAAACGGCATCTATCCCCGGGTTAAGGGGAATTATGTATGCGCCGTATGCCGTATACAATACTTATCACTCAGTAGTATTCTTCAACCAAATGAATTTCCAAGATGTTAACTAGAGTATGATGTATCTTAGTCACGCTTTGGTTGTGACCGTGATTTAAACACCATGGAGGTGTGAAACACTCGATGTTCAATCCCTTTTTCCAGATACGTGTATTTTTTTCTATTCCACGGGGTTTGGCAGAATAAATGGGAAATCACGGTCGGAAGCGTACTGCCAACACTGATTTGTTTATATAGGATCTCTTGCATCCAAGAAAATAGATCAGCTCCCAGCATTTTCTTGCTGGGACCTTACAGCAAATAGGTAGGATGGCCGAAACATATGGTGTTCCATTTCGGCCATTTTTGCGTCGCGCGTCGCAGGCGACGGGAAGGGCGACGTCGCCCACGACGTCGCCCTTCCCGTCGCCCTTCCCGTCGCGTTCTTATAATGTTAAGAGATAGAACGCGACGCGACGTCGCCCTTTTTAAACGCGACGTCGCCCTTTTTAAAAGCGACGTCGCCCTTCCGTCGCGCGTCGCTTTAATCAACACGACGCGATGGGCGACGTCGCCCACGACGTCGTGCACGACGTCGCTCGCAACGTCGCCCATCCCGTCGCCCCTCCCGTCGCGTTCTTATAATGTAAGAGATAGAACGCGACGCGACGTCGCTCTGTTTAAACGCGACGTCGCCCTTCCCGTCGCCTTCCGGTATTTTAGGACAAAACCGAGCTGCGCATGCTTAAGGAGCAGCTATTGCGATGTGGGTCGTATGGTGAGGCCGCCATTTCACGAATCAGCTCTGCCACTATCGACGAAGAAAATGTCGGCGTAAATTAATAATGCTTATCCTGCATTATCGTATAGCTTTTAAACGGTGTTAAATATTAGTCCATGCCTGGAATGATACCTGTTATGAAATTATCTCTCGGAAAGTCTGTAACTCGCTGTGTTGTACTGTGCACATTATATTTTCGCTTTCAAAAGATATGCGCAACCCCCACATCCGTACACGCGTGGATGTGTGTTTGGCTTTTATGTGTGCTTTTATGTGTTTTCATTTTCAGATATCCTTACAGTATACCTCCTTATGTTACTACATTGACCAGGGCGCTGAAAATATCCTTTTATTTACTGCTGTCCAACACTGTATACCGGTACTCGTCCCGACAGATTGTAGTAGATCTTTTAGCTTTCAATTTAGCAGAGAGAGATAGTCCTATAGCTCTCAAAAAGAAGAAGAAAAAAAAGAAAGAAATTATGATGAAATTGAAATTATGTTCTCTCTATTCTTTCTAAAAATTGATTGAAGAATATTAGTTTTTCTGCACTCTTCGAATTATCCGGCATTTCCACGATCGTACTGGACGTTTGACGACAAACGGGTAATTTGCACTTAACTCATGGCCGTAGACAAGGGGGGCATGGCCTTCCCCCCCCCCCCAAATATTTGCAAGACAAACAAAAAATAGACATGTTTGTGAAATACATATTCCCCACTGCGTGTTTGTCAGAGGGGAAAGTGGTCAAGCAGAGGAAACGAGGCATGTTTAAGCATACAGTCAATAGGGGAGTTCCGAAACGCCTTTTTCATCTAGACTGCTGGCGCTCGTGTTGTTAAGAGTTGAGAGTGATTCTTGGCCTTATTTTCTACGAAAATCTGTCGTCGATAATTGCATGTATAAAATTCTCTAATCGAACTTGTAAATCAATGAGAAAATCATGTCCATCTCAGTGCACCAGCGCGGGCAGTTGCGAATCACTTTGGTAAGAAGCGGATCACGCCATCTAGCGGTCGTTACAGCCGCTGAGAATATATATATATATTTTTTTTGTAAAGCCTGAGTGGTCATCTATCACCAATATCCCAATAGGCGAAAAATGATGTATCACATGCCTGGACTTTGTTGGATTGCCATTACTGAGGCAGAAATTTTTCATAGACAACGACGGCCTGATCTGTCTGACCATGCCATATACGAAAAAATTAAGATTGAACCTGACAGACCTGGTTCAATAGAAACCTGTCGAAAATGTTTCCCCATCTGACCTGATATACTGCATGGAATTCAGATTCAAATTTAAGAAAGTTACACACACGTTCCATCGTGTTTCTGACAGCTGAACGAATTCTACTCGCATATTCAAGATTACAATATATAAACTCTCTAAATGGACATCGGACATCTATTTAGCATCTATATCTGGACAAAAGAAAATAGAGGAAAGGACACACAGATATATTTTCCCAATTTTAATAATGAAATCTTTAATTTTGAAATCTTTGGTATGTGTGTGGTGGGGTGGGGGGAAGGGGGGGGGGAGGGGGTGAAGACTATCCCGTTCTGTGACTTAAAATTATTCTAAAGCAATAACTTTGCCCAAGAGACATTTGTCCGTGTGCAGTCTTCAATGTCACAATTCGTAATCCGGAATTGACATCTCTAATGCCGCATTATGTTACAATGCTGGCGAGGTAAGGGTTATCGCAAATCATTAGATATTGTGTTTGACCATTAATATGATTCAGTCACTGAAACGAATACTGAAATTACCACTTAAAGCCATTTTATTTCTCGTGGATTCAACACTTAAGAAATCACACGCGTTTTTGTCCCAGCGTGAATTTGCCATTGCGTGGTACCGGAAGCATTACCATGCCGAATTGACCGAGAAACAAACAACGCAGGTCGGTTGTTCGACATTTATTTGGGTCCACAAAAACAGACGTTCCAATAAGAATAGAAGAGATTTAGACAGATGCGTTATTGCAACAAATATAAGGCGTTCATTAGGAAAGTGATCCGCAAGTCACCGTGATTCGGAACCCACAAAACTACTGTATAAATTCCTCCCAAAATGTACAAAACACGTACATGTATTCCCTCCAAAACCACAACCTGGATGAGTCGCTGAGCTAATCAGTTTGCACAGCTTTTTTGTGTTGACCAAGTTTGAGGTTTAATAACCCTGGAAAGAAAATACCCACACATAAAAGCAAGAAAAAAAGAAAGAAAAAAAACTGGTTACAACGTGTGCGTTTTAATGTTGAGTTTTATTCACTGGGAAAGTCCAAGAACGCATCTCCAGTCATCTGGGATCCTGGAGCTTCCGGGGCCTAGGTGGCCCCTGGACCCTCACCTTTTTGTGCTGTCATAGTATAGCTCCCCTCCAGCCCCAAATCTGAAAACTTGTCTACGTTCTTGTAACTGCAGGGGTTCTTTCCTCAATTTCAAGAAAAAATCAAATCTCGTTGATATGCACTCTTAAAATAATTCATGGATTTCGTTCCAGGTTTTGTTCAGGCCATTTGACGACAACTGTGGTTCAAGGATGATTTTTGTTTATATTTTTCTTGGAAATGAGGAAAGAATCTCTGCAGTTAAGAGCAACTTACTCGAACTCCAAGAACTCGTCCTGAATTTTAAGTTCAATCGTCTAGAACGATCGTGGAAATGCCGGACGATTTAAAGAGTACAGAAGTACTAATATTCTTCAGTCAGTTCTTAGAAAGAGTAGAAAGAGCAAAATAACTTCAATTCCATCAGAATTTTTTTTTAGAGTTATAGGACTATCTCTCTCCGCTAAATTGAAAGCTTATAGATCTACACTACAATCTGTCGGGACGTGACAGGTTAAGTAACGGTATACAGTGTTGGACAGCAGTAAATAAAAGGATATTTTCAACGGCCTGGTAAATGTGGTCACATAAGTAGGTATACTGTAAGAACAACTGAAAAACACAAACACATAAAACCATACAGAAAAGCCACAGACATATACACGCGTAAATCCAATGGGAATAAAGAAATTCAAGACGATGTACGGATGTGGGGGTTGCGTATATTTTTTGGAAGCGAAGATATAATTTGTACAGTACAACACAGCGAATTGCAGACTTTCCGAGAGATAACTTCATAACAGGCATCATTCCAAGCATGGACTAATATTTAACACCATTTAAAAGCTATACGATAATGCAGGATAATCATTATTCATTTACGCTGACATTTTCTTCATCGATAGTGGCAGAGATCATTCATGAAATGACGGCTTCGTCATACGATCCACATCGAAATAGCTGCTCCCTAAGCATGCGCAGATCGATTTTGTCCTAAAATACCGGAAGGCGACGGGAAGGGCGACGTCGCGTCGCGTTCTATCTTTTAACATTATAAGAACGCGACGGGAAGGGCGACGTCGCCCATTGCGTCGTGTTGATTAAAGCGACGCGCGACGGGAAGGGCGACGCCGTGGGCGACGTCGCGTTTAAAAAGGGCGACGTCGCGTCGCGTTCTATCTCTTAACATTATAAGAACGCGACGGGTGCGTTCTATCTCTTAACATTATAAGAACGCGACGGGAAGGGCGACGTCGTGGGCGACGCGCGACGCAAAAATGGGCGAAATGGAACACCATAGAAACATATCTCCTATCCTGTCGATTCCGCCATCCTACGTATAACCCAACCCTATTTAATCACTAAACTGAAGTGTACCGTGACTCATTCAAGAGGCATATGGTAAGAGTCCAATAATATTGTATACTTGTGTGCCTCCTCCGTCTGTTCGTGCCAGTCTAGGGATCGCCTAATCAACAAATGTTTTTCCCATTCAATAATGTGGGCGCCCTGTTTCTATAATCATTTAATTCAATAATGATCTTTCCTTTCTCATTATTAGTTATGTTTGTTTAATAGTTGCCACTACTTGGTTTGCACACACCAACAATTAACAGATCATTAACTGTCCAAACCCAAGAACATTCAAGGAGTTATTCATTAATATTCTGTACAGTTAAATATAGTATCATGGAAGACGTCCTTTCGATAATCATCATGACTTTGTTCTCTCCCAAGAGTCAAAGTTCGGCCAAGTGTCAAAGCCCTCCCAAAAGTCAAAGCCCTCGGGAATAATAATCTTCGGTCTGAAAGTTTCTGTTACAATCGAATATGGAGTAAATCTATACTAAGTGCTTGTGTGCATGTTGTATATTCTGAATTTGTGTTTTTGCATGAGGGCCTCAGGGAAGATCAGCTTTTGCTGACTGAGTCAGATCATGTATTTGTTTACCCTCGTTAAATAAAGCTTATTATTATTATTATTATTATTATAACATACTAACGTTTTCGCACAAATGTCTCATCAATATGTAATCGTAACTGCACACCGAGTGCCAGGTATCAACCGGACACATACTCAGGTCAGAAATAATGTATTTCCAGTACGTTAGAATGTTACCGATGATGGCTAGTTGTCGTTCTACCACTTACTAAATTACACAGCTGTGATGTGTTTCGTACTGACGAATGAGAACGCAATATTCACGATAGTTACGGAAATGAGTGATTTGGCATGGAACAATTTTGTCAAATGTGTGAGCATCACTTGCTTGTTGTGATATTTTAGGAATATGCAGTCAGTATATTTGCCTGTGAGGTAATATGACTTCTTGTCAGTCAGCCGGCATCTTTTACAAGCCCGTAGGCTGGTTTGGCAACCGGGGGATTCCGTAGAGAATATTGCGGAACTCATAATGCTAGGTTGATTTGCTGATATCATCAAATGGTTTGATGATATCAGCAATTGATTTGCTGATATCAGCAAATGATTTGATGATATCAGCAAATACTTTATATTTGATGATATCATTAAATATGGTGGAAAGTCAAAGTATGAACCATTACATGGAAGGCTCCCTGTTCAGAATGACAATAAACTTCGTCACAGCGCATGTTCCGTTTCACAGGCTCGCTTCACTATTTCTGCCCTCATTAGCGGCGGTTGACCTGTAGGTCCTGACAATTAACCACTGTGGTGGACCTACCTCGCACACGAGTTTCTGTGTACATCACGGTCAACATAGATATAACACAGAATTGAAAAGTGATCGGAATGTTCAACAAATAGCGCTTGAGATCATACTGAATTTACAGGGGACATGCTTAGATAAATAATGTCACACAACTGTTTCAATCTGTATCGGCTTTAGTACTATTTGATTACAGTACCCACATCATATAAAGATAAAAAGAAGCCATATGACTTCATTGAGGCTTGGTTAGTTCTGTCTTTATCATAACAGCCTGGTCTCCTGTTACGGGTCAGTAAAGGGTCATAGAGATTAATTTATTGTTGTATCTGCGGCTATGCCTTACCTCCTGCCTTAAAAGCTAACCAGTGAAGAAGCACGACAATCGGCTCTACCTTAATATACAATCCTCCATGCTGACCTGCTTTCCCGAAATCATTATCCCCTTTCGCCCGTTTATACTCAAATGCAGATCTAATGAATTTGTGTCTACAAGTCAATAATCCGCGATGGAAAAGTTGATCTTCCCTGCTGTATATTTATTTGAATGCCCTTATATTCGTGATTCTATTTGTCATTTATTAGTAAAGATTGGCGTGAGGTATATGCCATAGGTTTGATAGGTTTTATTGTTATTGTCTGGTTCTTTAAGTACCGTAATATATATTGCATATGATTTGTCGGTAGATAGCTTTATCAAACAACAGGATGAGAAGGGAGCAGGCATTAAAATTTAGGCTTATTTTCACGTTCCGCCATATTTAATGATATCAGCAAATCACTCGATTTGATGATGATATCAAATGATTTGCTGATATCATCAAATGATTTGCTGATATCATCAAATGATTTGCTGATATCATCAAACCGTTTGCTGATATCATCAAATCATTTGGTGATATCAGCAAATCGACTCATTTGGTGATATCAGCAAATCATTTGATGATATCAGCAAATCATTTGATGATATCATCAAATCATTTGAAGATATCAGCAAATATTTAATGATATCAGCAAATGCCGAATAAGAAGTAAAACGGCTTGCCATACGTTCGGGCGCATTTTGACAGCATATTTTCGACATCCGCCATCTGCATTTTTTCGACTGATTAATTCAGTATATGACTATAATCGTCTCGTTGTGTGAATGATAATCTTGTCGACTGGGAGATGATTGGGAGATGGTTAATATTCAACCATGGGAAACCACCTTTGATTAATATTATTATCATTAACTCCTCACTCCGGTGTGGTGACTACACTGTCAATAAAAGTGTGCAAATCCTGAACACTGAATTGCACACTAGTTTGTAACACCTTTCAAACATGTAAAAGTGTTCAAGTGCGAAAACTAGTATGCAAAGACATTTACTTAAAATATGTCACTGAAGTGTTATCAAGCTCATCAAGTAGATCGTCATCAATAAACACAATGACATATGTTGTCCACAATATCGCCGAGTGTTGAATATTGGAACTCTGAAAAATTAGTGTTCATTCTGAAGTGTGCACTTTTGAACACTTTTACGCATAATAGAACACTTTTACATGTTCATGGGGACGCTAGTGTTCCAAAAGTGTTACAGAATATGTGTTCATTTGTGAACATTGGTGTTCAAATATGATGATCATTTTTGAATACGTGTGTTCATATCTGTTCTCTAGTGTTCGGATATGAACGTTAAGTGTTCAGTTTTTAACACGATATGGTGTCCTGATTTGTACATCAATATGAACGTTAGTGTTCAGTGCCGTCCAACGCCATATTTCGATTGTTGAGATACTTAGCGTTGTGGAATTTTTGGTACCTTTTTCTTTTCATTATTGTTCAAAATGGACCAGTTGATTAATTCCACATCATTATTTCAACTTATTCCAGCAACCGCTAAAATTAATCAGGGATGAACGCTTTTACGCGTTCAATAAGTGTTACCAATTTTTTCTGACAGTGTAAGAGTGTCCGGGGATAAGTGTCCCGTTTCCTATCTTTTTATTGAGTGAGATATCTGGAGAAGAGTGTCCTAGCTGTGTTAGTTTTTTTGGAGCCGGACACTCTTAACCACGGAATATTCTTAGCCTCCACACCGGCCTGCCGATATATTTGCGCCACTTCAGTTCACACTTGTTACGATCTAGTAAAGAGATGGATAAATCACGCCAACAATTCCTCCGATTCAACCATCCTATTATCAATAAACTGGCCCATGTTTATTACTGTATATTTCGCCGCTATCTGTCATAGAGAAAATATGTCAACCAGCTAAGACTTGATCACGTTAACTCTACCTGCACTGGGGGGGGGGGCGAAATGGTCCCCCCCCCTATTAAACTTTCTGCACTATCTCCGGAACGACGAAAAATGAAGAGCTGAAACTCTTTGATTTTTTAGTTTATCATATTGGGGTCATTTTGAGCCTATTTGTATAACCCCCGGAGCAGAGAATCATGGGTAAATTCAAGATGGCGGCCACGTGGAATATCAGAAAAGTGATGTTTTTGGTATATTTCTTCAAAATTTCTGCTTTTCCGCAGTAAAAAGTGGGCATAAGCTATTTTATTTCACATCACAGTAAAACTTACTAATTTATCATGCAGTTTTTGCGGAGAAATTGCATAAATAAAAAAATCGGAAAATCAGACCGAAAAATCGACCAAAAAATAGCGTTTTTGAAAATGACGTCACTGTGACGTCATCAAGGCCGCCATCTTGGATTTGTTTTACATTTTCTGGTAGATAGGAGTATAGTGTGGTAAATTTCAGCTCCCTAGCTCAACGGGTGACACAAATAATTAGGGGGGGGGGGCATTTCGCCTCCCCCCCCACCAGGCCAGGATAGGTCCCAAAAAGCCCAGGCCAGATAGGGTGAAGAATAACAATGTAGTTGTCTTGTTGTCATCAATGTGCATGTCAAACTTTACTGTCTCACATTCAGGACTTCTACGAAAAGAATATTATTCTTTCCAGGACGAATTTTCTATAAATGCCCAGATTTAAGGGGTCAGAAGAGAGGGTCCAATTTAGATCCAATTTTATGTTGAACAGTATATTTTGAAACATGTATTATTTGAATCGAACGAAGGACTTGCACTGTACTTGCAGTGGACGTGCAATGGTCGGCTCAAGGGTCCACCAGAAAGGTGTAAAAATGGTCAATATTATCTATAATTTGTTGCGAGCTGGCGGCCGCGTCCAAGGGCCTTGAGTGCGGGTCCTTCCGTGCACTTTGAATTTCCTCGGCAGCGGAACTTCCAGCCCACGGGTCTGTTTTACCACCACTCTTTAAATATTGCTTTTAATTGTTGCCTGTATACTGGGAGATTCTGTTGATGGACGTACCATAAAATGATATTTTCGTCAAATTTCTGTTAAAAAAATTCGTTTTCTGCATGGATAGTGTATGGCGGTAGCGGGAAAGCGCAGAGGGCGGACAAACTTACAGACGTCCACGATGACGACATTATCCGAAGGTCATTTTGACCGAGGGGCAAAAAAAAAGCACGTTGAAACCGTTCAGCAAACATCGCAATATTAAGGGTGGAAACTGAAGACAGTTTGTCCAATGCAAAGTCAAGGCTCGATATGGTGGCCCTCAAAGCGATCCCGAGGGCCGCTGCGATGTTAGGGGCTTCAACAAAGCCCATCACTTTACAGACTTCCAAAACACGGACAATCCACCAATCACTGACGTTTTTTTTCACGAACAAAAATCATTATTCTACCGTGACATGAAATATTTAATTCCGGTTTTAATGATTTTCATAACTATAAATAATATATGTTATTTTCAAGGTAACCTACCCTGCATTCTTCACAAGTAAATTCGCCTTAGGAGTTTGAAACATTTCAACCCGAAAATGTGTAACCAAGATAACGAAGTGTCACCTTTTCGTGTTGGCTACCTTTGATGACATCGATGATATATACTGGTTTCCTTAACAGCCAGTGAAATGATGATATCAAAGTTCCCGCGCAAATGAAATCAAGAAAAACAGAAAAATTAGATAGGTCATACACATGCAAGAAGAAACAACTGTATAGCCAATTCAAATGTCAACGTTCAGTCAAACATTGGCAACAGTATGGACAACAGAATGAATGAATGACTGAATGCTGTGAAACTTAGGGGGCAATCGATTAGAAATTACTTCGATAAAAAGTGCTCTCTACAGTCAAATTCCAGAGACTTCTGGAAAACTGTCAAACCGTCCTTCTCTAAAAGTCTACTTCACTAGGTAACCATGTACACTTTGAGTTGGACAGTACTCTGTGTTAATCTAAGAAAGTTTGTGAATGGGTTAATCAGTATTTCTCCGACATAGTCAAACAAACTAGTGACAGTCTAAACAATCTTCGGGATGCTGAATATGAGCAGTATCGAGAAGAAGACCAGTAACCAGTCTTGGATTTTGAAGCTGTAAATTTCGAGAAAGCATGGAAATTTGTAAATAATTTGAATGTTAAAAAAACACAATATTCACTACATATCAAACAAACGCTACAAACAGTGTGGTTCTTAAAACAGTTTTAATCTCCGTGGAAACTAATAGAGACCACCAAAAATTCTGACAGAGCCGTAAGTCTGATTTTCAAGTACTTTTCGAGGCACATGACTGATTTTTTAAGGTTTTCTAGGTCCTTATTTATTTTCACAGAATTTAAAGACTTTTAAGGTTTTTAAGGTAGCGTACGATCCATGTCGACAATTACCAGCCTGATGAATGTCACTTCCGCGAATAACATATTTTCAAATCAGCTTAAATAAACCCAATATATATGAAATTTTTACCACTGAACAGTTGGAGAATTTCCGTCAAAAAGTATTACATTTTTTCGGGGGGTTGCGACTTTGTACTGCTTGGGATGATCGAGGACCGTCGTAGGAATTTGGGCTCCGGCGCGATTACGCCAGGACCATTTTGGTGGGCTTGTCTACGACCGTAGACACTCTTCCTTATAAAATTATGCTGGACATATACGTCTATGATCGTGATTTCTCTTTAATCTATCTGAATATATTAGTTCTGCTGATATAGGCTAAGTCTATCACTTTCCTGTTTTCAGCTAATCAGACGACAGTGTAGGTAGTCAGTAGCTCCGTGAACTGAGTGCTAAGATGCCACCTCCTTGGTTGATATTGATGACTGGTGAAATATCAGAGCACGGCTGCTTTGTTTGCACCA
Organism: Hanleya hanleyi; assembly: GCA_036873755.1. Classification (NCBI taxonomy): domain Eukaryota; kingdom Metazoa; phylum Mollusca; class Polyplacophora; order Lepidopleurida; family Hanleyidae; genus Hanleya; species Hanleya hanleyi. The sequence goes on from JAVTVY010015374.1 coordinate 59,399, forward strand.
TTTACAAAACCTAGTAAATAAGCAGCTGTATAATAATTCATTTCCTACACGACCTTGGATTTACTCTCTATCATTTCAAAATAGCGACGGGCCACGCTGTCATCATTGGCGGTACTGAGCGATACAGAATAAAATCAACATGCGTTCTCACGCAGTTAGAAATGAAAATCACTATCTCTATGAGATTGGGGTCATTAGCTATTCAAATTTTTATGTTAATATGGTCGAGAAAGGGAAATCAGCCAGCATACCATGACCAAACGAAAAATCGCACACCATTGATTTGGTCATGTACACGTAATATAGCAACGAATTCGTCCACCGAATGACAGATAGGAGTTAACGGTTAACGGCGTGGTTGAGATACTAAGACTACGTCCAAGAATCCTCCGTATTCTCGGGTCTGAATGTTGGGTGTCGACGATTACTCTCCTGTAGAGTCATATGGTTGATTTTTATTCGAAAGACATCGTCAATTTTTCCCATCTCTTGCATATCGCTCCAATTAACCTCAAAAGATGAACTGAAAATCCAGTGTAAATTTGAATTTTTTCTTCAGATCGGATACAATTTTAGTTGTTGATGGAGAGATATTCTTGGTTCATTATTCCTTCTCATTTGGTGAGAATACACAGTTGTCTACAAATGTTGGTTTGAGATATATCAGGTGACTTCGGATAAAAGAAAGGTAAACCAATTCCCGTTACGTCATCTGGTCACACACAAAGAAGTTTTTCTCGTGTTGGTCTAAAAGTAAAACGTTCAACACATTGTTCCAGCTTGTACCATTTATTTCTTTTACATGCAGTCAAGTGATGGATTCAATACCGAAAAATCACATATAAAATAAACATTGAGGTGCTGCAGACAGGATAGCATCGTTGTAAAATGTTAATTATGTGTGAAAGCAGAACACACAGAAACATATTGGAGACAGTATCAGACGACAACAACAAATTAGTAACATCTACAATATAGAGAAACGAACCAGTAAGATGTTGTCAATACTTTGAATATGTGTATATTTAAGGATACGGACCCCCACCGAGAGATAAAATATATCATTTCTTTAATTACTCTTTTTTTATTATTCAACATTAGACTTTTGTTCTGGTGAACAATTCAAATATAACATCCGTATTATAATGCTGCTATTTTAAATGAGTAATGTGGTCCTACCATAGCCTATGTAAATATTTACATTCGCTTGCTGAACTTGTTGATGAAAAGTTAATTATTTCTAAAAAATACCGGTTTTCCACCTAGATACCTTAAATTTAACAGCTTTGTTCTACACATGGTATAGTCAAATCAGCGTCTCACATGTTTGTACATGCCCTAGTTTTGGAAACTTTGAACTTTGGAGTGATAACTCGCAAATTTGATGAATTTTCTGCTTTTAGTGTACAGCTCGTGGGCGCGGGCTTGCAAAATTGCTCTTCGGTTGCAAGCGTGTGTTTGAGTGGGGGACGTAGGTCTCAGAATCTTTTATACATTATTTGAACGCTAAAGGTACCTGTATCATGTACAGGTATATCGCATTGACTGATTGCGTTATTAGGTGAGTTAGAATCGCGTTGCTATGGAACTCACATTAAGGCAATAACAACGGACCTGTTTCACTGAACATCATTCTAGCTAATACAGTTGCAGTTTCTGTGTCGTTTCATTCCCATTTGTTCCTGCGCTTGGAAGAAATAATTTCAACTAGTGATATCTGGCTCAAACCTGGTAAATATGCTTTATAACACCCGACTTAAAATAAACTGATCATGAGCGTCATCACATTCATCCGAGAAGGCGACCTTTCGTTTGAACCGTGGACTCCATATATTTTCATATGCCAAATTACATTATATTGTTTACAGGGCGAAGGACATTAATGTGTTATGATTATACTTAATTAAAATTTTGAATAAACTTTCAAACTAATCTGGTATTTCAACATGTACAAACGCACAGTATATACATATATATTTAATGTAACTAGTGTAATAAAGCCACAACGAGAACTAAAACTGTACATCAAAACTTTAATACAGTGGTCAGGTAATAAGGTGTGTTTCTACGCTTACAGACAGACAACTGGCTGTGGTGTTTAGCCCCATCCAGAGAGCAGACTGTACACATGTATACAAACAAACCTTATATTTTATTGCTTTATATTTCCAATACTCACGAGTTCAAGCAATATGTAAACGTATTTTTTTAGTTATTGACATTGACAAAATTACAACACATATAAGGGAAGTGGGAAGAGGTGCCGACATACTGACTGCGTCATATGACTTCACAGAACAGTCTTCTGGTAAACCTATTCTAAAGCACGTACCAAGAATCTAACGATTCGTGATATGTGTTGTATCTCAGGTACGCTTTTATTGTACCTGTTCATGTGGCAACTTGGATGATATGACCACACGGCCCCTAGCACCGGCATAAGCGGTATTAGATACAAATCTAGAGAGCTATGATGGAAATGCTCTGACAACTCGTATACTGGTAAATGGTGAGCTGTTTCGCTGTGACAACTCGTATATTGGCGATTGGTGAGCTGTATCGTCGTCAGATGTAAATGACGGCAATTAACACAAAAGACTAGTCTGTAAGGCCCGATGTCGACCCAGCATCAACTTCCCACAAATGCCAACATATATCAAAGACCAAAAGGTGTGTACAGGGGGCGGACCACGGGGGCGAAACGTCCACCAGCAGAATCTCGCCATATTCAGGTAAAAATTACAACACATATAAGGGAAGTGGGAAGAGGTGCCGACATACTGACTGC
>JAVTVY010015375.1:0-60877 GCA_036873755.1 Hanleya hanleyi
ATAGCTGGCAACTACTTTCAACAAATCTAGAGCTTTCCTGCATTTGGCTTTTAAGCAATTTATATGTGACTTGAATGTTAGACGTTGATCAAAGAGTATGCCTAGAAATTTGGTGTGAGTGAGTAGGATTTAACGTCGTTTTTCAACATTGTTCAGTCATATCACGACGGTGTCTACATGTGCCAGAACACGAGTGTCCACAGTTCCTATTATTCTGGACACTGATCAGCCCAGCCAGTACAGCACCCGGTCACCCATCCAAGTATTGACCGAGCTCAACGCTGCTTAACTTCGGTGATCTGATGAGAACCGGTGTGTCCAACGTGATGCGCCGTACCCGCCTAGAAATTTGACCTATTTTACTACTTTGATTTCATTTCCGTCTAATTCAAGTTCTGGATCTTTGTGCTGGAAATATTTTCTGCAAAAGTTTATACAATTTCTCTTAGCTGTGAAGAATTTGAAGCCATTTTTTAGACACCATTTCTGAATTCTGTTTAGACAAAGTTGTAATGTCCTCTCAATTTTGTGTATACTTTTCCCACTACACGATATATTGAAATCGTCTACAAAAAGTGAGCCATCAATAGCTCTGGAGAATTTGAAGCCATTTTTTAGACACCATTTCTGAATTATGTTTAGACAACGTTGTAATGTCCTCTCAATATTGTGTATACTTTTCACACTACACGATATATTGAAATCGTCTACAAAAAGTGAGCCATCAATTGATTTATTCAGAACTGCAGCCAAGCTGTTGATCTTGATACTAAACAGAGTAGTAGACGAAATACTGCCCTGTGGGATACCCTGGTCTTGATCCAAATGATCAGACATAGTTGTACCCAAACGAATTTGGAATTGTCTATCATTCAAAAAGTTGGAAATAAAAACGGGTAAACGGCCTTTTAATCCCATATTTTGAAGATCATTAAGAATCCCGTGTTTCCATGTAGTATCGTAGGCTTTTTCTAAATCAAAAAAGATGAAAACCACATGTTCGTTCTTGGCGAAAACATTCTTAACATACGAATCCAATCTGACTAAATGATCAACGTTACTTCTATTTTTACGGAAACCAGCCTGAATATCAGTTTTTTTTACAGTTTCCAGGTACCAAACAAGGCGATCATTTATCATGCGTTCCATTGTTTTGCAGACACAGCTAGTCAGTGAAATCGGACGATAATTACCAAGGTCTGTATGGCCACGACCAGGCTTTGGTAGTGGTATAACTATGGCATTGTGCCATGACGGAGGAAAGCCTTCTCTATACCAAAGTCTATTGAATATGCGTAATAGGATTTCTAGAGATGATTCCGGTAGATGTTTCAAAAGCTGATAATGAATATTATCAGGGCCTGTACCAGAATCAACAGCTTTCGTGACAAAAGCACAAACTTCTTCAATTGTAAACGAAGCGTTATAGCCTTCATGGTTACCGGAGGGGAATTTAATTTCGTTTCTCTCTTCTCTTCTTTGGAAACTTTGGAATTTAGGTACATGATTTTCTGATGAAGAGTTTTTTTGTTTCTCCTAATTTATTTGCAATTTCTACTCTGTCAGTAATCACCCGATTTCCGTCGTTGAGATGATGAACGCTGGACTTTTACCTTTTATTCTTTGGATCATATTCCAAACTTTTGTTATAGGAGTATGAGTATTTATCTTAGAAACATTTCTCCAATAATCAGGTTTATTCTGTTTCATGGTTCTACGAGCTTTAGCTTTTGTAACTCTGAGATCTTTAAAATTTTCAGGATTAGGATGTCGGCGGAAATATCGCTCAGCCTTCTTCCTACATTTTCTTGCTTCTTTACAGTCATCATTAAACCAAGGTCTCTTAATGTCCAACTCCTAAAGATGTGGGAATGGTTTGTTTGGAAAGTTCTATCAACATATCCGAGAATAGCTGTATAGGATCTGAAACATCAGCGAAGGAGACTGATTGTACTTTTTGTGAAGAAAGCTTTTCAAACTCGGGCCAGTTTGCTTTCTTGAAATTAAACCTTGTGAAATGGGGGTCATCAGCTGAATGAACAGATTTTAGGACAGTGGGAAAGTGATCACTTCCACAAAGGTTATCATTAACAGACCAAGAAAATTCTTCAAGAATAGGAAGGTCGCAAAGTGAGATATCCAATGCTGAATAGGTTCCATGAGCCGAGGACAAATGTGTATAATAACCATCATTAAAAATACACAAAGAATTATTTGATATAAAATTTTCGAGAATTTTACCTTTACAATTGTCTTCATTATCCCAGAGGATATTACGACCGTTAAAATCACCCATCATTAAACAAGGTTTCGGGAGCTGATCGTAAAGATCTTGAAGTTCATTGAGCCGGAGACTACCAGAAGCAGGTATGTACACCGTGCATAATGTGAAAACAGAATTCAAGGTAATACGAACTGCTACAGCTTGTAAATCTGTCACTAAATCAACAGGACTGTGTAAAACCCCCATTTTAACTAATATTGAAGAACCGTCTGTAGCTTTTCCATTTTCGTCTAAAGCGTAGGAATGATAAGGTGTATATTGGCGAAATTCAAATTTATCTGTATCTGCTTTCTTCAGAAAAGTCTCGTTGAGACAAATAGCTGGTGGTTCATAATCTTGAGTTAATAATTGGAGTCCATTTAAATTTGGCCAAACTCCTCTGCAATTCCACTGAACGGTAGTTGGTGGCTGAGCCATCTTTAGTCTGTATATAGAAATAAAACACAAAACTGCCCAAGCCAAGATATATAAGGTTATTGTTTTGTTTTGTTTTTGTGGTATTGTTTGCTGAACTCCAATGCTCGCTTGTATATTTGCCGCCTTTTCTGCTCAAACTTGTATATATAGCTGACTGTATACTCCAATTGTTCATATGTATTCCTGATGATGGCATAAGCAAAGCCGACATATAGAATATTTTATCACAATGACTTCCATTTTCGGAGTTACTTTCATCCTAGTTTATATAAGGTTAGCTTAGCCATTATGTACGTTTTATTTTGGGTAATTCTTTTTGAACTTTCTTTTTATTTTTCATTTGTTCTCTCTTGCCTTTTTTATTTTCCTTCTTATAAACTTCTTTCTCTCTCTCTCTTGTCCCAACAAGTCCTTTTACCTTTGGTTCAAGGAAGTCTCGCCTTTTAATGGACGATCATTACAATCAAGATATTTCTCATCTGAAAGCATGGGTGAATCGTTGGTAGGAGTGGGAGTAGCATCGACTATTTCAGGCTCTTTGCCGGATTTGTTATCTATGGTATTCTCTTGTTTCTTCTTTTTCTGATTCGGGGTAGCTTTATTACTACAAGACTGTTGGCTACTTTCTTTTTCTGTGAATTCCATCATTACTTCCTCGTTTGGTGTAAAGTTTACATCTACACCGGATTGAATAGGATTAATGAAGGAATCTATAGACTGCACAGGTGGATCCTGACCCGAAATACTACCAGTATCCGGTAAGTTGTCACCCTTCAATTCAACTTCCGGAGTTAATACTATGTCAACACTTCCAGTCTGATCAGAAAGCGAATTCTGATCACCTGACTTGACTTCTACATCATCGCAAACCTCACTCTCACTGACAACTTCATCTTCCGAATTACAACCTTCATCCATCGCGTCATCGAGACAATCGTAGTGGTTTGAGGATTTCTCATTGTTCCAGGCGGAGACTATCCTCTGATGACATCACGGCCTACAGTCTTCCATAAATCTATATAGTGCTGTTGTTTCTGCTGGAGAGCCTCGGTGGAAAGTCCTTTTCGAACTTCTGCGGGCGGAACAGGGCGAGAATCTGAGGAATCATCTTTTCTATCGTTAGCTGCGTTATCTTCAGGAATGATGACAAATCAGGCATTTATTTTTCAAAGGACACCTTGAGTTCATGTGATCTGCTGAACCACAAGTATAACATGTTTTTACTTGACCGCTATACCATACAGGAAGTCTCATACCTCCAATTAAAATAGAAGGAAGAGCACGTTTGAATTTCGACATCTAAATTCTTCGAACTCCCGTCTCAAACGAATAGAACTCCTTTTGTACAGAGAGAACATCCCCATAAAACTCAAAAACACTTCTGATCGCAGAATCTGGAAAATCGCATGGTCCTTTCATCTTTATTGACAATTTCCCTGGATCTATTTCCTCAAAATGGCCACGTTGATCTCCAACGCGAATACCTTCCAGCACTAGTCGAGTTTTGGCAATTTCATTTGCTAGTGTGAAGTTCCACAGGGTATTTGATACCTGTACTAGACCTTTAAGGACTTTCCGTCCTGATCCAACAGTATCTTCTAATGCGTGATATATATCAATCGCATTAGCTTTCTCTAGACCTTGAAGTTGTGGGCTCAGTGACCTATCAAATTTTCTAAAGGCCATAGTGAGAAAAAAGAATTCAAAGTCCCACTACGGAATCTCAATACAAATACAAACTACAAATAGTAACACGCACAAACCTCAACAGTCTGCCTCCCCACCGAGTAAACATTGCCTATCCCCCTGAGGGAGCCTCACTCTAAAGGTGAAGGTGAAAACTATATAAGCAGTACAACAATACACTCGCTCTGAACCTCAGGTCTCGGTCGAACAATAGCCCAGTTCAAAACCTGTTCGTTGCTGGGTAATGCCGAGGAACAAAAGAACAGAGAACAAAAGACTCGCTCGAACTTGTACTCTGAGCGCTAGCCTTCAGCATAGCCCTCAGTATACACTTTCAATATGTACATGTATTTAGCCTAGCTCAATATACGCAGATATGTGCAAATCGACCTTAGCCAAACTGAACGAAGAAAGAACCAACTACAAACTTGATCAAACCAAAAAGGAAATATATATACACCAACGGGAGAGGGGAAAATACCCCCAGGGTGTAGTGAATGAGTGCAATCAATGCAGTATCAGATATGCTATCTGAAAAATATCAGCATATTGTGTCCGGCGAGGCTTAGTTTCAGAGATAGAGTGCAGGGCTCTGTTCCGAGGGTGGGGGAGAGGGGGATGCAGCATCTGGTATCTGAAAATATCAGTATATCGGGTGGGGCAAGGTTCAGTTTCGGAGATAGAGGTTAGGCTCGATTCGGAGGGTGGAGGAGAGGTGGATATACCGCGAGAGTGTAGTCGATAAGTGCAATCAATACAGTATTAGATATGCTATCCCAAAATATGAGTATATGGGGTGTAGCTGTGTTCTGGGGGTGGGGGAGAGAGGTATATACCCCCAGGATATAGTGGATGAGTGCAGTATCCGATATGCTATCTGAAAATATCAGCGTCGGGCAAGGCTTCATTTCGGAAATAGAAGGCGAGGCTCTGTTCCAGGGGTGGGGGAGAGGGGAATATACCCCAGGGTGTAGTGAATGAACGCAATCAATGCAGTATCAGATATGCTATCTGAAAAATATGAGCATATGGGGTCGGGCGAGGCTTAGTTTTGGAGATAGAGGGTGGGGCTCTGTTCCGAGGATGGGGAAGCGGGGATAGGGTAGAGGGGGATATACCCGCAGGGTGTAGTGAATGGGTGCAGTCAATGCAACATCTGGTATGATATCTGGAAATATCAATATATGGGGTCGGGCGAAGCTTAGTTTGTGTGATACATGGTAGAGCTCACAAAACCTAACGCAAAACTTGTATCCTGGAATGTTAACGATGTCACTAGTTCGTAGTTGCTTAAACACGATTTTGGTTCTGGACTGGATTCATATGTTTACAGAGAGAGACAGATGTGCTGTTTTCACCTGAAAATAGGCTATTTCGCACGAATTAACTAATTTAACATGCTGTTATTAAAAAACCATAAGACCCAGGCCCAAAACAATGTTTCAGCATACGTGTAAATGTAAGACAAGATAATATACTTTATGCTAAATGAAAATTTCCTTTCTTATGTGATATATCATTTTGGCACTCCAAATTAAGTGCACCTCATGGGGGTCAAAATCTCATAAAACCGCGCTAGGTGCTTTATATTAAAGGATTCTTGGGGCGATGAAATGTTATTGGGTGATCACTGGATCCTCGTATTTGGGCTTCAAGCATAATGAGATGCCAAAATGGATTTTTTTTGGAAACAAAGTACATGCTTTTATATGTTTTTAAGGAATCACATCAGTTCATTTTGTCACAATATTCCAGCATAATGTCTTGAGTTGAAATTGAACCTAATTCTGTGATTGAATTATATGGAGGCTATTATACACCATTCGCAAATTGTCGCATACATATATCTAAATGTAGATGTCATGTGTAAAAAATTGGACTCACTATCAATTGGCTTAATATTATTGGAGTATACTGCAGTGTATATTCAGAAGTGGGTTGCCTAGAGGTTATGCAAACTTGATTTCAGGGGACACAAATGGGTTAACTAAAACCCTTGCTTAACATGATTCTGCATGAATACATACATGTAATTTTGTATAATAAATGGGGGAGGGGGAGTTGTTGTAAGCTTTCATATCATACGTGATGGAAGCTTATGTGACAATGTACATATCCCTTAATGCCATGTAGATATAGGTTGGTTAGTATGATAATATGCATCATTAATTAAGCATTTCATGTACTTAATATAGAACGGATTTCAGCTGTTACCTTTTTCATTGATCACTGTGTGGTGCATATAAAGACCTTCCCTTGGTTACAATATTTCATAATCATTTTGGTGTCGTGGACCTTCCGCAAGCCAGAACATGGCCACTCACATGTCCATCGCGGGAAAACAAGAGACGGATAGATATACCTCAAAATCGAAAATCCTTCCTAAACTTATCGATGCCGTTTTTAATGTTTCCATCCAAGTTTGGTGAAATTCCATTCAGTAGTTCTCAAGACATCTTGCAGACAAGGCAAGGGGACGGACAGACATCCATCCATCCATCCATCCAACCAGACAGACAGACAGCACAAACACTAGATGTCTCCCTCCAACATAGTTGGGGAGACATAATGAGGAGAGAATAGATGATTATTGTCATGTTAGTGTGCACTGTCAGGTATTTTGCCTGTTTCAATGAATTTTTCATGAGTTACAGCCCTTTATCGTCAAAATCAACAATTTCTTGCCCAGGAATTTTCCGTTCTATATGTCGGTTACTGTTTGATGAAGAACTTTGAAACTCACGTCGAACATGCTTAGTATCTTCCGTCATTGCTTTCAACCTGAATTTTAGAAGCCAATTCCGGTCCATACGTCATGATTTCTTCATGTTAGAAATCACAAGAGACAAATTCTAACATAAATTGTTAGTACCTCATGCTCTTCTGTTTTCTCCTTTTTCAGAACCTCACCATTATCCTAGAATAAGGAAAGCAGAATAGAACATGATACTGATGACTTATGATGTACTTTCTTGTCCATTTCTTTTGGCAATTAATTTTAACAAGCAATCTGAACCCCAACATCTCACCTTGCGGGGTCATCCGCTGAAGCTATAGCAGTTCTCAAACCATACAGTAGATGGCATTGCCTTATCATTGGGAAAGTACAATTCAACAGCCTGACCCGTAGTACATGTGACGACGATTACATGTAGGCCAATACTCCATGCTTGTGTTACATTCATGCTAGGCTGCACTTGGCAAGTCTTGTCATTCGTTATAGATATACGCTGTTACAGTATTACAAACGAGTAATTATGATATTATTGAATTTATATGTATTAAGTATGTACCTTTCATGCTTTTTTGTTCCATTCCTATACAGAATGGTACTGCTGATGAATCCAGGTAATAATAACAGAGAGCGACATCAAAGCGGATTGGATGATAATACTGTATCCTCAATCACTGGTATGTACACTTATTAATTTCTCATGTTTATTTTGTTACTGTTATACATGTACAGTTGAGAGTTATGTGACAAACCATTCACAATCATCTGATGGATTTAATTGTGCATGCACACTAAGCTGAGAGCCAGCTATTTTCACATTGTCAATTTCCATATAGCTGTACATATAAATATCCTATGATAAGTAATCTCATTTATTTTCAGATTGCAGAAAAACTCGGATTGGTACCTGCTTATCGGGATGAAATTGACGAGGGTGTGCTGAGGGGGCGAGGGATAACCTTGATGGATAAGCATCCAGGTATGTAAATCATATGTTTCAACGGTCATTATCCATTTATAGTCTTAACATTTTTGGATGGCCTGTTATTTGTCTGTAATGTAATAATATAGTTGACAAGGTTTATTTGAATTGTTTTTTCCAACATGGAGATTATTTATGAAAACAAAATGTCTTATTTATAATAGGTTAAATAGGTCCCTGTCTACTTATGTTACGAATTAGTAATTCAGGATTGGTCATTTTGTGTTGCAAGATTCAGCAGATGCAGACGTATACAGTCTCTACCTCTTCAGTGTGATGTGATTTTGCGGGCTATAATTGAGGATGGGATTTCACATGTCTTCCATTTCAAATTACACAGAACTTTCGAAAAGAACACAGACTGAATGGCTTCATGTGTGATATTATTATTGTACAGGATACTCGTGCATATGGGTTACAATATATAGGTTTTCCAGGGTAAAGATAACAAAGCTGAGCTATTAGTATTCTGCATGATTGACTTGGATTTAACCAAAATATATCACCTTGCTCACCGCCTGTACATGTGTTAACGGGACGAGGGACATGCAACATTTGGAGAACAGTCTACCTTTGTGGAAACCATAGACAAATGTGACGGTACAGGACTGCATTTACGGGTTTGTTTGATATTGGTTTATTCTATGGGTTTATTTAACTATGTCCATTTACACCTGTCCGGAAATATTTCAGTACAATGTGTATTGAGAAATCTGATTTGACAAATGTAGCTGGTTAATTTTGAACACAATTAACATTGTCTCAATATCGTGAATGATTTAAAATAAATATTTAAGTTAAACTCAGTTGTTTGTTATTTTCTGTGCATCGATTTCAAGGTGATTTGGTTAAAAACACTAGTGTTTTATAATTATAAACACTTTTTCAAAGTGTTTTGATTATAAACATTTAAAGTGTTTTTAAAGTGGGGACAACCTCATAAACACTTCATTCGTGTGATTTATTTTAAAACACATTTGAGTGTTTAATTATAAAACAGTTTAGGTATTTTGTTTTCAAACACTTGAAGTGTTTTACATTGAGACACTTAAAGCGTTTCATTTTAAATCACCACTGTTTTAAGATAAAACACTGCTGTTTTAAGGCAAAACACTGCATGTGTTTTAAAATGGAACACTTTCTATGTTTTTAAAGTGGGGACAAATATGTGTTTATAAAGTGTCGTGTTTTAAATCACTTTCAGTTTACAGTGTATACCTAAGTTGATTTTCGACTTGAGTTTACATGTATAGAAATTGTCTACAGATTATGGAGTTCTTTTCTGATCGCTAAAAACTGTACAGCATTACAATCATCTGCCCTCTGGCTATTGGGCAACGGTTTGTTTAAAAGAATACCTGCATTGGTTATGAAACAAATGACGAGAGACGGACACCCGTCATAATTCCGATTTTTTGTATTATTTGACAAAATCATCATAAAAATGAAGGATTTTTCCCTCATAACTTGGTTAGTTTTTATTATTTGGTAACGAATTTGACATTCTCCTGTTCCCTATCCACTGTACTATTGAATAAACATAACCAACTAGGTCAAATTCGGCACAGAACGGGAACAAGATTCTTTGTTTTTGCCGTGACCTCAATTTTGCGTATATTTAAGCTGATTTTCGACTTGAATTTACATCGATAGAAATGGTCCACAGATTGTGGAGTTCTTATCTGATCGCAGAATACGTTACACCATTACAATCCCATGTCCTCCAGCTATTGGGCAACGGTTTGTTTAAAAGAATACATGCATTAGTTTTGAATCAAATGACGAGAGACGAACACACGTCAGAATTCCGATTTATTTTATTATTTGACAAAATCATCATAAAAATCAAGGATTTTTCCCTCATAACTTCGTTAGTTTTTATTATTTGGTAACGAATTTGGCATTCACCTGTTCCCTATCCACTGTACTATTGAATAAACATAACCAACTAGGTCAAATTCGACACAGAACGGGAACAAGATTCTTTGTTTTTGCCGTGACCTCAATTTTGCGTATATTTAAGCTGATTTTCGACTTGAATTTACATCGAGAGAGAGAGAGAATTAGGGTTTAACGTCGCATTCAGCAATATTTCAGCTATATAGCGACGATCAAACAAAATTCTAAGCAATCAATTCAAAAACTCGGTGAACTAATGCGTTAAAACAGGTACAAACATTAAAATTTGTACAACAAACCAATCTCTCTCAAATAACCTAAAATACAATCTTCTTTCACTCTGCTAAAAAGATCTTCCAGCGTATCTGCTCGATAAAAAGTATCTCTTACAGTTTTAAAATCTATGCAGTCCAGGAGAATATGTCTCACCGTCAGATCTTCATGGCAAGGTATACACCTTGGAATCGGCTCCTGTTTTAGTAAATATTCATGAGTTAATCGTGTGTGACCGATCCTACATCGTCTAATCATGGCCTGGTCGAAGCGTTTATGACTGTTCAGGTGAGTATAACCAACCGTTTTTTTGAACTCGTGAAGTTTGTTATTATTCATAGTATCCCATAGCGATTGAAACAGCCTTCTTACATATGCGCAGATAGATGGTCTGAAATCGCTGTATGGGAGACCAACAGGGTCAACTTCTCCATCTAAAGCTGCCTTAGCTAGTCTATCAGCTTCAGTGTTGCCTTTGATGTCAACGTGACTAGGCACCCAACAAAACACAAATCTATCTGTTGATCAAATCTGGTGTCATATAATTGTAGAATTTCCAAGATGGTGGGATGAGTGGAATTTCCATTTTTAATTGCTTTAAGGCATGACAGTGAATCTGAGAATATGACATATTTTTTCCTTCTAGTGGATCCAATACCTTCCAAAGCAGATAATAGAGCTTTTGCTTCTGCAGTAAATATGGAACTTTTACCTGGCAGTCGATACGTTTTAGTTTTGGAACTAAAGATAGTAGCACATGCTACTCTCTCACCATCTTTAGAACCATCTGTATAAATAGCCTGATGTGAACTGTATTTCTCTCTCAATAGACCGAATTCCTGGGTATACACGAGCTGGCTCGTGTCTGCCTTTTTATATTTAGTCAGTGAAATATCTACTTCTGGTGTGGCTAACTGCCATGGTGGAGTTGGCAAGAGCTCGTTAGGTAAAATCTGACTAACTTTAATACCAGCTGCTACAAGATGTGGTTTCATACGGATTCCAAGAGGTGGAATAATCGAGGGTTTTAGCGAATATAAATCTGCGTACTCAGGGTTGAAAACACAGTTATATGCAGGATTTGAGTGGTTCGAGCGCAGTTTTGTGATATATTGCAGCGATAATTTAATTCTCCGAAGTTCTAAAGGAATTTCATCCGCTTCTACGTACAAGCTTTCTTTGGGTGATGTTCTGAACGCACCGAGGCAAAGCCTTAGTCCTTGATGGAGAATAGGATCTAGCTTTGCCAAGTTTGACTTGCTTGCACCATTGTAAACAATAGAACCATAATCGAGTTTGGAACGAACAAGCGATCGATATAAATGAAGGAGAGTTTGCTGATCTCCCCCACCACTTATAGCTGGCAACGACTTTCAACAAATCCAGAGCTTTCGTGCATTTGGCTTTTAAGCAATTTATATGTGATTTGAATGTTAGTCGTTGATCAAACCACATGCCTAGAAATTTGACCTCTTTTACTACTTTGATTTCAGTTCCGTCTAATTTTAGTTTTGGATCTTCGTGCTGGAAGTATTTTCTGCAAAAGTGTATACAATTTGTCTTAGCTCTGGAGAACTTGAAACCATTTTCTAGACACCATTTCTGAATTCTGTGTAGACAAAGTTGTAATGTTCTCTCAATACTGTGTATACTTTTTCCACTACACGATATATTGAAATCGTCTACAAAAAGTGAGCCATCAATTGATTTATTCAGAACTGCAGCCAGGCTGTTGATCTTAATACTAAACAGAGTAGTAGACAAAATACTGCCCTGTGGGACACCCTGGTCTTGATCAAAATGATCAGACATAGTTGTACCCAAACGAATTTGGAATTGTCTATCATTCAAAAAGTTGGAAATAAAAACTGGTAAACGACCTTTTAATCCCATCTTTTGAAGATCTTTAAGAATCCCGTATTTCCATGTAGTATCATAGGCTTTTTCTAAATCAAAAAAGATAGAAACCACATGTTCGTTCTTAGCGAAAGCATTCTTAACAAACGAATCTAATCTGACTAAATGATCAATGGTACTTCTATTTTTTCGGAAACCAGCTTGAATATCAGTAAGTTTCTTTTCAGTTTCCAGGTACCAAACAAGGCGATCATTTATCATGCGTTCCATTGTTTTGCAGACACAACTAGTCAGTGAAATAGGACGATAATTACCAGGGTCTGTATGGTCACGACCAGGCTTTGGTACTGGTATAACTATGGCATTGTGCCAAGACGGAGGAAATTCTTCTCTATACCAAAGTCTATTGAATATGCGTAATAGGATTTCTAGAGATGATTCCGGTAGATGTTTCAAAAGCTGATAATGAATATTATCAGGGCCTGCAGCAGAATCATGAGCTTTCGTGAGAGAAGCACGGAGTTCTTCAATTGTAAACGAAGCGTTATAGCCTTCGTGATTACCGGAAGTGAATTTAATTTCATTTTTCTCTTCTCTTTTTTGGAAACTTTGAAATTTAGGTACATAATTTTCTGATGAAGAGTTTTTGGCAATTGTTTCTCCTAATTTATTTGCAATTTCTACTTTGTCAGTAATCACCTGATTTCCATCGTTGAGATGATGAACGCTGGACTTGGAGCTTTTACCTTTTATTCTTTGGATCATATTCCAAACTTTTGTTATTGGTGTATGAGTATTTATCTTAGAAACATAATTTCTCCAAGAATCACGTTTATTCTGTTTCATGGTTCTACGAGCTTTAGCTCTTGTAACTCTGAGATCTTTCAAATTTTCAGGATTAGGATGTCGGCGGAAATATCGTTCAGCCTTCTTCCTACATTTTCTTGCTTCTTTACAGTCATCATTAAACCAAGGTTTCTTAATATGTGCAACTCCTGAAGATGTGGGAATGGTTTGGTTGGCAATTTCTATCAACATATCTGAGAATAGCTGTATAGGATCTGAAGCATCAGCGAAGGAGACTGATTGTAGTTTTTGTGAACAAAGCTTTTCAAACTCGGGCCAGTTTGCTTTCTTGAAATTAAACCTTGTGGAATGAGGGTCATCAGCTGAATGAACAGCTTTTAGAACAGTGGGAAAGTGATCACTTCCACAAAGGTCATCATGAACAGACCAAGAAAATTCTTCAAGAATAGGCAGGTCGCAAAGTGAGATATCCAATGCTGAATAGGTTCCATGAGCCGAGGACAAATGTGTATAAGAACCATCATTAAAAATACACAACGAATTTTTTGATATAAAATTTTCGAGAATTTTACCTTTACAATTCTCTTCGTTATCCCAGAGGATGTTACGTCCGTTAAAATCACCCATCAATAAACAAGGTTTCGGGAGCTGATCGTAAAGATCTTGAAGTTCATTTAGTCGGAGACTACCAGAAGAAGGTATGTACACCGTGCATAATGTGAAAACAGAATTCAAGGTAATACGAACCGCTACAGCTTGTAAATCTGTCACTAAATCAACAGGACTGTGTAACACACCCATTTTAACCAATATTGAGGAACCGCCAGTAGCTTTTCCGTTTTCGTCTAAAGCATAGGAATGATAAGGTGTGTATTGGCGAAATTTAAATTTATCTTTATCTGCTTTCTTCAGAAAGGTCTCGTTGAGACAAAAAGCTGATGGTTCATAATCTTGAGTTAATAATTGGAGTTCATTTAAATTTGGCCAAACTCCTCTGCAATTCCACTGAACGATAGTTGGTGGTTGAGCCATCTTCAGTCCGTATATAGAAATAAAACACAAAGCTGTCCAAGTCAAGATATATAAGGGTAGCTTAGCCATTATGTACGTTTTATTTTGGGTAATCCTTTTTGACCCTTCTTTTCTTTTTTCTTTGTTCTCTCTTGCTTTTTACAAACTTCTTTCTGTCTCTCTTGTCCCAACAAGTCCCTAGACCTTTGGTTCAAGGAAGTCTCGCCTATTAGCGGGCGATCGTTACAATCCTGAAAATCCTCATCAGAAAGAATGCATGTATCACTGCTAGGAGTGGGATTAGCATCGACCACCTCAGGCTCCTCGCCGATATCCATTGCATTCTCTTCATTCTTATTCGAGGTAGCTTCCTTACTACCAGACTGTTGACTACTTTGTTTTTCTGAGAACTCCTTCATTACTTCCTCGTTGGGTGTAAAGTTTACATCTACACCGGAGTGAAAAGGATTGGTGAAGGAATCTACAGACTGCACAAGTGCATCCTGACGCGAAACACTACCAGTATCCGGTAAGTTGTCAACCTTCAATTCCGGACTTACTACTAAATCAACACTTTCAATTTGATCAGAAACCGACTTGAATTTACATCGATAGAAATGGTCCACAGATTGTGGAGTTCTTATCTGATCGCAGAATACGTTACACCATTACAATCACATGTCCTCTCCCTATTGGGCAAGGGTTTGTTTTAAAGAATACATGCATTAGTTTTGAATCAAATGACGAGAGACGGACACACGTCAGAATTCCGATTTATTCTATTATTTGACAAAATCAGCATAAAAATAAAGGATTTTTCCCTCATACCTTCGTTAGTTTTTATTATTTGGTAACGAATTTGGCATTCACCTGTTCCCTATCTACTGTACTATTGAATAAATATAACCAACTAGGTCAATCTGGCGCAAAACGGAAACCAGACCAATTAAGCATTGCCCTGACCCACAAATTGAATTTACCTACGTTGATTTTCGACTTGAGTTTACATGTATAGAAATTGTCTACAGATTATGGAGTTCTTTTCTGATCGCTAAAAACTGTACAGCATTACAATCATCTGCCCTCTGGCTATTGGGCAACGGTTTGTTTTAAAGAATACATGCATTAGTTTTGAATCAAATGACGAGAGACGGACACACGTCAGAATTCCGATTTATTCTATTATTTGACAAAATCAGCATAAAAATAAAGGATTTTTCCCTCATAACTTCGTTAGTTTTTATTATTTGGTAACGAATTTGGCATTCACCTGTTCCCTATCCACTGTACTATTGAATAAATATAACCAACTAGGTCAATGTGGCGCAAAACGGAAACCAGACCAATTAAGCATTGCCCTGACCCACAAATTGAATTTACCTACGTTGATTTTCGACTTGAGTTTACATGTATAGAAATTGTCTACAGATTATGGAGTTCTTTTCTGATCGCTAAAAACTGTACAGCATTACAATCATCTGCCCTCTGGCTATTGGGCAACGGTTTGTTTAAAAGAATACCTGCATTGGTTATGAAACAAATGACGAGAGACGGACACCCGTCATAATTCCGATGTTTTGTATTATTTGACAAAATCATCATAAAAATGAAGGATTTTCCCCTCATAACTTGGTTAGTTTTTATTATTTTGTAACGAATTTGGCATTCACCTGTTCCCTATCCACTGTACTATTGAATAAACATAACCAACTAGGTCAAATGCGGCACAGAACGGGAACCAGATTCTTTGTTTTTGCCGTGACCCCAATTTTGCGTATATTTAAGCTGATTTTCGACTTGAATTTACATCTACAGAAATGGTCAACAGATTGTGGAGTTCTTATCTGATCGCAGAATACGTTACACCATTACAATCACATGTCCTCCAGCTATTGGGCAACGGTTTGTTTTAAAGAATACATGCATTAGTTTTGAATCAAATGACGAGAGACGGACACACGTCAGAATTCCGATTTATTCTATTATTTGACAAAATCAGCATAAAAATAAAGGATTTTTCCCTCATAACTTCGTTAGTTTTTATCATTTGGTAACGAATTTGGCATTCACCTGTTCCCTATCTACTGTACTATTGAATAAATATAACCAACTAGGTCAATGTGGCGCAAAACGGAAACCAGACCAATTAAGCATTGCCCTGACCCACAAATTGAATTTACCGAAGTTGATTTTCGACTTGAGTTTACATGTATTGAAATTGTCTACAGATTATGGAGTTCTTTTCTGATCGCTAAAAACTGTACAGCATTACAATCATCTGCCCTCTGGCTATTGGGCAACGGTTTGTTTAAAAGAATACCTGCATTGGTTATGAAACAAATGACGAGAGACGGACACCCGTCATAATTCCGATTTTTTGTATTATTTGACAAAATCATCATAAAAATGAAGGATTTTGCCCTCGTTAGTTTTTATTATTTGGTAACGAATTTGGCATTCACCTGTTCCCTATCCACTGTACTATTGAATAAACATAACCAACTAGGTCAAATTCGACACAGAACGGGAACAAGATTCTTTGCTTTTGCCGTGACCTCAATTTTGCGTATATTTAAGCTGATTTTCGACTTGAATTTACATCGATAGAAATGGTCCACAGATTGTGGAGTTCTTATCTGATCGCAGAATACGTTACACCATTACAATCACATGTCCTCTCCCTATTGGGCAACGGATTGACCTTATTTTGAGGTCAAGCCACCCATTAATTTGGTCAATATATTATGATGAAGCGCTGGTTGAGGTTAGCCAGTACACGGACTGTTGCCCAACTGTCGCCACGAGGAGGCCCTCAACCTGACAGTCAAAAAAAAACTGCAGTCAATTAAGGACTGGCGGGTAAATCACTACCCGAAAAAATAATTTTGAATTAATTTGGACGATTTAATTTAATGGCCAATCACTGCCGAATAATCAACAAAAATAATTACCAAAGTAGAATTAAAGGTTAGAATTAATTTTCCACAGCAGAAAAGGCTACATGCTGTAGGGTTGCAGCTGGCACCACCTATGCCAGCTGGGCAAGCAAATGCAGCATGCAACCCTTTCTGCTGCGTAACGTTGTGATCGCATGTATGGCATCATCGCCAATATGTAGTGCCTTACGCACTGCAGGCACATTCTGTGCCCGCAAGTCATAAGGAATGGCGGTGATGCCATACAGAAGCGTTTATCGCACAGGATGCAAAACAATTGATTGTCCATATTTCATGCGGTGAAGTACTGTTGAAACCCTGGGATCATGGACTCGAGATGTCGATCGAGCTAAAACGTCCACTTCAGGGGCCGAGAACAACGCCTGACTCAAAGTTTTATCTTGGAATCATATAAAGTCAGTAATTTCTTTTCAGTTTCTTTTGTTTCAGCAAATTGCGATTCCTAAAAGACCAGACACGACAGATTTCGGTTGTAATTATCGAAATTACGGTAAAATATTGTTAATTATTAACAGGACGTCCAATTTCATCAGCGTTTTTGCTTCAGGAAAAGGCGCATAAAATCATTTTTCGCAGGTTTTCGACTTGAATTTTACATGTGCAGAAATCGGATATAAATTGTCGAGTTATTATCCGATCGCCGTAAAATATACAACATGTGAATCACCTGTAGCCTGGCTATTGCGTAAAAGTTAATTGGCAAAAATATTGGCTTTAGTTTGGAAGAAATTGAGAAAACAATCTTGTTCCGTTTTGGGTGCAGCTGAATTTTCCACTCCATTCCCTTGCAGCCAAAATGGTACAAACATTATATCGACGTATACAAACCATTCCAAATAGCTAATTAACCTCGCTGTCTCAACTGTTTTCACTATGTGTACTTGCTACCAAGTACTTAGCCTGTTTCATCAGCGTTTTTTCTTCCGGGAAATGGGCATAAAAAAAACATTTTCGCTGGTTTTCGACTTTTACATGTGCAGAAATCTTCTGCATGTTTGTCCTTGTTTTTCACTTTAGAAAATCACCGGAGAACTCATTTAAATTTTTAGTGTGAGAAATAAATTTTATTTGGTTAAATGTAATGACAGTATTGTTGCTAACAAGAATCATAGTATATATATACGTAGTTATCATAATTAAAGAATTCTCGTTTTAATTTACGAGTGTAATTCCACTTAGGACTTTATTACCACTGTATATTGAAGAGCTCCATCCATATATGTATGTGTAGGTCTGTGGGATATTCGTAGACTATTTTGTTGCATATGTTAAAGTCTTGCAGTTTGGATGTTTATCTTTAATACTGACGATAATACAACTGTAGTAGGGTATTAAAGCTGTATCTGTACCTAATCATTTGGATTAAGACAATGTTATAGATAAATTAATTTGGCTCATAGAAATCATATGAAATACAGCAAAATCTTTTATTGTTAATGTTGTACAATAAATTTGAAACTAGACTGCAACATTTGGTGCAGTTTGAAGCAAAATTGGCTTCCCTAGAGCCAAATATAAAGCTTAATTTGGCTGTTATACATGTATTTTGACCAGGAAAAAGGTACATAGATGGTCCAGCTAATCCAGTAGATACCTCTCATCTGTCTGTCATTTTTGCCAACGAGACAACACTAACCCTTCGTATTGAAAGAATTTGTAGCTCAAAAACACATGACGTCCAAGTCACATATAAGCTATGTGGTATTTGGACGCGTCCAAAATTTTGCCAGATTAAGGTTTTGTCTCATATGACGATTGGACGTCATGTTTTTGGGCTATTATTCATTTCAATATGAAGGGTTAGTGTTGTCTCGTTGGCAAAAAGGACAGACAGATGAGACGTATCTACCGCGTAAATTTCAAAGATAACCATCTGAAACTTTTGTAGATATTGTGCAAAGATCAGCGACGTCCAAAATATGCCAGATACCGGTTTTGTTGTAAATGGACGGTTGGACGTCATATGTTTTTGGGCTATTAATCATTTCAATACGAATGGTGAGTATTGTCTCGTTGGCAAAAAGGACAGACGGATGAGACGTATCTACCGCGTAAATTTCAAAGATAACCATCTGAAACTTTTGTAGATATTGTGCAAAGATCAGCGACGTCCAAAATATGCCAGATAACGGTTTTGTTGTAAATGGACGGTTGGACGTCATATGTTTTTGGGCTATTAATCATTTCAATACGAATGGTTAGTATTGTCTCGTTGGCAAAAAGGACAGACGGATGAGACGTTTCTATTGCGTAATTTTCAACGATAACCATCTGAAATTTTTGGAGATATTGCACACTCGAAAATTGCAGGTACACCAATATGTAAAACGACTTTTGCAAATGTGCAAATTGTTTTCTCGAAAATGTGAACAACGAGGTCATTCTAGAGTATTATCGGGGTCACTGTCGTCATATACATGTATTATGAGGACAAAATATGTACATAGTTTTTCAAATATCTTGAATAGAAATATAGCACGCAGGTTTACCATTTTTGCACACCTGATTGTACTATAACATAGTGATTATATCCTCAAATTGCACAAGAATTGATTGGAAATTAACACCACCAGAGCAAAAAAGCAAAGCTCAAATTTTGGCCTAGGTTAAATTTTAATTATTAGAATGTTTTTATTATTTTGGTTACATATTGTCAAAATATGTCGTGTTTAGTGTTTTTGGAATCGCATTTTGCTGAAACAAAAGAAAGTGAAATGAAAATAAGGCAGACTTTAAAAAGTTCCAAGATAAAACTTTGAGTCAGGCAATTCTTTCTGCCCCTGAAGTGGACATTTTAGCCCTGATGGCAGTCGACTCAATGAAACCAGGTTAGCCTAACAATACTCCTCTCCAGTTTTCAATGCAAAATGACAGACAAGTGGACTAACAAGTCGAAGGAAAGATTTCAGGCCCGCCTTCGGGCAGTCGGGCTGAGGTGTTCAGCGGGAATGGGCGCTATTTACATATGGCAAGTGGGGGACGGCCGGAAAGTGGCGATTTCACTCCCCCAGTGCCCCAAGGCGGCCTACACACCCCCCGATTCCCCCGCCATTCTCCCCCGCCCCATTCTTCCCCCATATTCCCCTTCCACTGCCACCAAAAAAGAAATAATCATAATCATAATCACCATCACAATTATGTAAATTTATTTGATTTGAAAATTTGAAAATATTCATGTAAATATTGTAAATTTGTAAATATTCATTAATTGTTGTTGTTAGTTTGTAAATATTCATTTCGACTCAATGGAACCAGGTTAGCCTAACAATACTCCTCTCCAGTTTTCAATGCAAAATGACAGACAAGTGGACTAACAAGTCGAAGGAAAGATTTCAGGCCCGCCTTCGGGCAGTCGGGCTGAGGTGTTCAGCGGGAATGGGGACGGTGTACGAGGAAACGCCTCCCAACCCAAACCCTCCCTCATTGCCCCCAAGGCGGCCTTCCGGCCGTCCCCCAGTGCCCCCAAGGCGGCCTTCCGGCCCTCCCCCAAAGCCCCCAAGGCGGCCTTCCGGTCCTCCCCCAGCGCCGGAATTGCGCTATTTACATATGGCAAGTGGGGGACGGCCGGAAAGTGGCGATTTCACTCCCCCAGTGCCCCCAAGGCGGCCTACACACCCCCCGATTCCCCCGCCATTCTCCCCCGCCCCATTCTTCCCCCATATTCCCCTTCCACTGCCACCAAAAAAGAAATAATCATAATCGTAATCACCATCACAATTATGTAAATTTATTTGATTTGAAAATTTGAAAATATTCATGTAAATATTGTAAATTTGTAAATATTCATTAATTGTTGTTGTTAGTTTGTAAATATTCATGTAAATATTGTAAATTTGTAAATATTGTAAATTTGTAAATATTCATTAATTGTTGTTGTAAATTTGTAAATATTCATGTAAATATTGTAAATTTGTAAATATTCATTAATTGCTGTTGTAAATATTCATGTAAATATTGTAAATTTGTAAATATTCATTAATGGCTCTTGTAATTAAGTAACTTGATTTTCTATGTCTTAATTTATATTTAATTCATATTTGATTTATTTTAATGACAGAAATTGTGTAAAAAAATTGATTGCCTTTTCGCCAAAAAATATATAAAAAAAATAGAGAAGGAAAGGCTTGTAATTATATTTCAATTGACAATTTAGTAATATTTTTATACAATGAAATGTTCAGGACCTAGTTTATTTTGTAAACATTTTGTATATATTTTTAAAAGGTCCGGGTTTTTTTACGATCGTTTCAGGGTGGCGTCCCAAACGCACGATCGGGCAACGCCATGTGGCGGCTAACGACCCTCCAACATGTATTATTATGGGGTTTTTTTTGACTGTCAGGTTGAGGGCCTCCTTGTGGCGACAGTTGGGCAACAGTCCGTGTACTGGCTAACCTCAACCAACGCTTTATTTAAATATTCATGTCATGAGTCAACGCAGAGGTCAATGGGTCATCACATATTAAAAGGTCAAGGTCGTCCATTTATATCTTGTAACCTTCCGGCAAGGTCAAAGTCATGCTATAATGTTCGATACTGGATTTCAAGGTCAAGGTCAAGGTCAATTCTGACTGCGGATTCGTGATCAGTGACCGCCATAATACTTTAGATCAGTCATTTTGAGATCAAATGAGGTCAAGGTCGAGGTCAAATTTCAAGTTATGTGGCATTTGGACGCGTCAGATAAAGGTTTTGTCTTACATGACGATTGGACGTCATGTTTTTGAGCTATTATTCATTTCAATATGAAGGGTTAGTGTTGTCTCGTTGGCAAAAAGGACAGACAGATGAGATATCCTACCGCGTGAATTTCAAAGATAACCCTCTGAAACTTTTGGAGATATTGCGCAAAGATCAGCGACGTCCAAAATATGTCACATAAAGGTTTTGTCTTATATGGACGGTTGGACGTAATATGTTTTTGAGCTATTATTCATTTCAATACGAAGGGCTAGTGTTGTCTCGCTGTCAAAAAGGACAGACAGATGAGACATATCCTACCGGGTAAATTTCAAAGATAACCCTCTGAAACGTTTGGAGATATTGCGCAAAGATCAGCGACGTCCAAAATATTTCAGATAAGGGTTTTGTCTTATATGGACGGTTGGACGTCATATGTTTTGGGGCTATTATTCATTTCAATACTAAGGGTTAGTGTTGTCTAATTGGCAAAAAGGACAGACAGATGAGACATATCATACAGCGTAAATTTCAAGGATAACCATATGAAAGTTTTACAGATATTGCTCATTTCAAGTTATGTGGCATTTGGACGCGTCAGATAAAGGTTTTGTCTTACATGACGATTGGACGTCATATGTTTTTGAGCTATTATTCATTTCAATATGAAGGGTTAGTGTTGTCTCGTTGGCAAAAAGGACAGACAGATGAGACATATCCTACCGCGTGAATTTCAAAGATAACCCTCTGAAACTTTTGGAGATATTGCGCAAAGATCAGCGACGTCCAAAATATGTCACATAAAGGTTTTGTCTTATATGGACGGTTGGACGTAATATGTTTTTGAGCTATTATTCATTTCAATACGAAGGGCTAGTGTTGTCTCGCTGGCAAAAAGGACAGACAGATGAGACATATCCTACCGGGTAAATTTCAAAGATAACCCTCTGAAACTTTTGGAGATATTGCGCAAAGATCAGCGACGTCCAAAATATTTCAGATAAGGGTTTTGTCTTATATGGACGGTTGGACGTCATATGTTTTGGGGCTATTATTCATTTCAATACTAAGGGTTAGTGTTGTCTCGTTGGCAAAAAGGACAGACAGATGAGACATATCATACAGCGTAAATTTCAAGGATAACCATATGAAGGTTTTACAGATATTGCTCATTCGAAAATTGCAGGTACACCAATATGTAAAACGACTTTTGCAAAACCTACAGAGGGCGCTACAATACAATTTCTTATAATCCGGGTATCCATACTATATAAGCAATTGACAAGCTATATTCGTCCTTTTGGATGCTGAACGTCAAGGTAATAACATGGTAAGAAAACTAGCTGGAAACCGCTCATTTTTTCGAATTAGCTGGACCAAATTGTATGACCAAATTGTATGACACTGACCAATTTTTGCCACCCCGGGGCGAGTACTCATTCATATGAACATAATAGCATCATTGTCTTTGACCTACTCTATATCAGGAATATATCTTGGCTAGACGAACAAATTTCTGACAGGTTATTAACCGTTTTTTCTTTCCACATTTCAGGGTTCCCCCATCCACTCACCCAGTTAGATCATCGTGCGCAATATCAAGTTACTTGGTAAAGGCCAACATCAAAGTTCAGGGTAAAGACTGCGTCCTTTGATGAAAAAAACGTTATGTCATATTTTGAAAATTTTGGAGATCTTTCAGAAGACAATGTCCGAAGAGGAAAGCCAAGGTGAGGAAGAAGAAGTGCAAAGCCGATGTGAGGAAGAAGAAGTGCAAGGCTCGCCGAGGGACTACGGCAGTTCCCCGGCTTATCCTAAGTACTCGTCGACCCCAGAGAAACACGGCCCTGGCCCTGTTACAGCATATAGGTCCCCAGACCAAAAGTGGATAGACATTGGAGATATGTCGACGGACGAAGAGGCAAAGGAGAGGTCTAGCCCCACTTCGGGAGAAGAGAACCCTAAGCAAAGTTACACAGAAGGCGCCTCCTATGCATGGGACGCAACCAGCGTCGTCGAGGTTCCTGGCTCCGGAGAAGCAGAACTAGATGATGACGTATCAGAAGCGGCATCTGTGGAATCGGACGATACCACAGAACTTCACACCTCATACGTATTGCCCCACAGGGAAGCGGTATCTGTGCGTGTAAGTAACATTACATTTATTTTGTTAAACTAGTTTACTGGAAACTGTGTCAAATATGTCTGTTGCCGTAAGAGCGCTAGTTCCCAACGTGATACTTAAGACACCTTTGTATTTACAGGACGCACAGACACAGTGGAAATCGGCGGTCCAGACCAAAAAAATAAGAAGCCGTGCACAGGTATCCCGCCATGCAAGGAAGAGGACAGCCTGTCCGTATTGTAAACAGCACAAGGTTGACGTCAAAGTTCACATTAGAGTGATGCACCCCGACAAGGTTGGTGAGTATGAGACCATCAAACAACTGGTTGAGGATATGCCTCAACAAAAAAAGAGAGACCACGCCGAGCCTGTCCTTTCAATCGGTCAGGCCGGCATCTGCCCCCTTTGTGAGGAAGACGAGCCCGTGAAGAGAGCCAGATTAGTTAGGCATCTGGCTCGGATACACCAAGTTAAGAAAGCCTCTGAGAGGCACAGAAATTTGATGGATAAAGGACGAAAGAATCTCGCATCACAACCATCAAGAAAAGAAGATGCGGAGATTACCCCCGTCGGCCCACAGGAAGTCGTCGACGAAGTGTTGAAGACCGTGGCACACCGACCAAAAGGTGCGTCGGGTACAGGAAAGGGGAAAGGCAAAAGAGTGGTGGGGCCCAGGAGAGCCCAAGTGCAAGCCCCCATTCCGGCGAACACCGACTCAGACACAGATATGGGAGAGGGGGACGAGGATTCTGAATCCTCTTACCATCCGAGTCAGAGCGAAAGTGAGGAGGAATCGTTGGAAGAAAATCAACCGAAAAGAACACGCCTCCAACCGATAACAGAATTAGCGGACAGATTACTGAGGAAATTTAGAGACCACTTGGTCGGTTTTAGTGGCGGCAGACTAACAAACGTCACATCAGCCCAATACCCTTTCCAAGTGAGGGTCATTTGGACCAAAATTTCCAGAGACTTCGACCCACAGGCCTTTGCCGATCCAGAAATAATAAGAGAAAGATGGCTGGAGGACTTCACAGGGACGCATAAACCGGGAACTGTGCGATCATATATTTGTTCACTAAGATCGTTCGCCAAGTTCCTAGCTACCATGAGCTTAATCACCAAGAAAGCGATGCAGGACGTCCTCCTTGCGAATGACTTTTGGAGGCGGTCACTATCCAAAGATACACAGAAGCGCCACTACGAAGTGCACGAGCGAGACAGGGGTGAGTGATCAATTTCTGCTCCTCTTTATTAATGAAGAAAGGGCTGTTTGTTGGCCGTGTGGACTAAAACAGGGTTAGGGCAGTGTGTAGTCACTGATGGTTTTCTCTGGGTATTCCGGTTTCCTCCACCCTCCAACTGACCGTCGTGATATAACTATGACTAATGAAAGCGACTTAAAACTCAAATACCTCCCTCCTATGAGTGAAGACAAATATGAATTCGATAATATCAATCTTATTTTTAATGTCGTTTTTTGTTTTACTTTTAATAGTTCGTCTGTTGTCTCAGGATGATGTAAGAAGGTGGGAGAAGCTGCCTCAGGTAACTGAGGCAGCCAATCTCCTTTCACGCGTAGAGGTGGGTCAACCAGCTGTAAAGGATGAAGAGTTCCTCAACACTCGTGACTACCTAATGGCGAGGCTGATCTTCTCCAGTGGCCAGCGGGCCGGGGCTTTTCGGGGAATGAGGGTAAGGGAAGTCAGGGAGAGACAAGCAAGACATGGAGCCTTTGTTATATCGGTGCTTCACCACAAAACGGCACACAAGGGGCCGGCGCCCATTACAGTGGCGACTGACTTGTCACAACAACTGGACGCTTACATCGATTGTATTCGTGGTCCGCTTCAACAGCGTGCAACTGGAAGGGCCCTGGCGCCTGACGACCCGGTGTTCTGCACGCAGGAGGCCACCGCACTGACCTCATCGGAATTTTCCAATTCCTTGACGAGACGTTATAAAATAAACCTGACCGCGACATTGACTCGCAAGGCAGTGCAAACCAGGGCGCCTCCAGAGCAGCGCGAAGATGTCGCGCGCGCCATGAGTCATTCACTCAACACGGCCCGCTATAGCTACCATGTTGATGACACAGTCGACACAGCTGCAAGGATGGCCAAAACCATTTCCACGGTCATTCGAGGACAAGATCCAGAGACTGAAGCAATGTAGTAGTGATATGTACGAAGATACTCACCGCGATCCTTGCGCACCATGCGAGCGTGTGTTTTCTATGCCAGATGTGCTAGGAGGCGCTGCGGTTTCCTCATCAGATTGGTCATCTCTGAAAGCAATACAAAATACGTTAATACTTTATGAATATTGGAGCCGCTTGCCATGACGTATATAAAATCGGCTTCCGATAGATAGAAGTTCATATTTTAGGCAGTTTGAAAGATATTGCATTCAACTTAATGTCAAACTAATGTCTATTATCCAAGGTATCGATCCATGGCAAAATTATCTATTTACTCCTTCGCAATCTGGTCAAATGGGGCCTCCCCATCCTGGCATTTAATTACGTTATCTCGTGAAAACTCGAATTTTTCCGTCCCTAGTATCATATATTTTCATGTTCACAAATCATAAGAGTCGCGCATGCCGAACATGGAGGGGGGGGGGGGGGTCATTTGACCAGATTGCAAAGTAGTTACCAAATTTCGTGAAACTGAAGCAATGTAGTAGCGATGATATGTTACACGATACTTACCGCGATCCTCGCGCACCATGAGAGAGTGTGTGTTCTACAGATGTGCTAGGTGGCGCTGCGGTTTCCTCATCAGATTGGTCATCTCTAAAAGCATACGGATCTTTGTCGTTCGTAGATGTGCTCGGTTGATTGTGCGGATCATCCGTATCTCCAACGTTCGGGAATGAATTCGTCTCATCGCTGTCTGATGAGCTTGTCGAGCCTGGCGAGGTACTGTAATTTTCTGAGCTAACCGAAGAATCGGAGTCAGTGGCAGTATGATCGGCTACCGTGGGCTTCTCTCTGGGCTTGTTCACCACGATGTGTCCGATACTTTCCAGGTAGTCCAGTGTTTCGTTTAAGACGGGACGTCCGAATGGACGAAACCTGGCACGAATGTCTGTGTAAGACAGGACAGAATGGTCCCTGGTATTTTCGAATACGGCCGTATTCGCTTTCGCAATCTCTGCACGTCTCGTCTCTGCATCGGCATCTTTCATGCACGTCCTGTGCAAGTGAGTGGCCAACTGATTTGTCACTAATTTGCACTTCCAACAGACTAGGTAGTTCCGCCTGGTAAGAAAAGCAAATGACTTGTGAAAAGGGAGCAACCGCTAATTATATTTGTACATTTCATATACCCGGGATTGTACTAAGAACTGCAGAGAATCTATTTTCTTATCCAAGCTATCGATCCGTCGCAAAATTATTGCCTCATTCCTTCACAATCTGGTCAAATGTCCCTCCCCATCGTGACGTTTAATTATTGCATTATTCCTTCGCAATCCGGTACTTCGCGTACTATTTTGGCATGGTCATAAATATTAAGGGTCCCGTTTGCAGAATCCGTCCGGTTATGCAACATGCATATCTGAATACATTATCCGTGTTATCTAAGTTTGGGCTAGTAGAATACATGTTAATAATCTGTCTGCATTTTCATTCAAAATGTTATGGATATATGACCGGTCGGGCAGAAAAAGTTCATATTTCGAGCAGTTGGAAAGATATTGGATTTAACTTTATATCTAACGAATGTGTGGTATCCAAGGTATCGATCTGTCGCAAAATTATTGCATTATTCCTTCGCAATCCGGTCAAATGTCCCTCCCCATCGTGATGGTTAATTACCTTATCTTATAGAAACTCGCATTGTCGGGTACTTAACGTACTATATTGGCATGTTCACAAATATTGTTCCCCGCATGCCGAATCCGTCCAGTTATCCTACATGCATATCTGAATAAATTATTCGTATTATCTAAGTTTGAGCTAATAGAATACATTTTAATTATCCGCTGTCTACGGGGAAGGGCAGATCGTTCTGCGGCACTGATGCCGCCGTTTTCTCTAGTCAGCTTATTCAAGAATATTATATAATATTTCTTTAGTTCCTAATTATCGGCGACATTATATAGTGAAGTTATAGACGACTGATCACTGCAAATTAATTCAGGCCTGTACCTAAATTGTATCTGACAATGTATTTAAATTAACTCATGGCAAGCAAAGTGTGTATGTAATAAGAATAGGCATGCATAAAACAAAAACTATGTTATTGCGCTTGTTTCATTGAACATTCGTGTGCTGGGGAAATACAGATGATACCGACGAGTTTGAGCAGGGACGAAGGTTAAACAGCGAGAGCATTCGCGGTTAGAAAACACCCCAGCCACGGCGATCGTTGCTCTATTGCGTGACCTTCCGATGCCTGGAAGACCGTGAAGTTTTGTCCGCCTGTGGAGGAGAGCGCACAAAGCAGGCCAAATACACTTATCGAAAAAGCCTGCCGGCCGGCCTGCCCACTATCACCAAAGACGGGGGAGTCTAGCAAATTAGAGTGCGCTTAGTAGGGGGATCGGTTTAATTTACCCTATCGCTGTAAACGTAAAGCCCCGCCCCGCTCAGCGTAGCCGGCATACAATAGCCATGTGTTCCGCCTGATGCGACCCTCTCCGCCAGCCGACAGAATATACTTAAATAACCCTACGTAAACGTTCATTCTCTGCATGTATATGCTGCTGCTCTGCCGACAATTCTACAGGGATGTATATATTGAAATTACTTTCCCGCGCGTTCCCTATTAAAAATGTTATCGATATATGACCGCTTCTTCAGGAAAAGTTCATATTTGGGGCAGTTTGAAAGATATTGGATTTAACTTTATATCCAACGAATGTTAGGAGTCCCGCATGCCGAATCCTTCCCGTTATCCAACATGAACATCTGAATAAATTATCCGTATTATCTAAGTTTGAGCTAATAGAATACATTTTAATAATCCGCTGTCTACGGGGAAGGGCAGATCGTTCTGCGGCACTGATGCCGCCGTTCTCTCTAGACAGCTCATTCAAGAATATTATATAATATATCGAAATTACGTTCCCACGCGTTCCCTATTAAAAATGTTATGGATATATGACCGGTCCTGCAGGAAAAGTTAATATTTCAGGCAGTTTGAAAGATATTGGATTTAACTTTATATCTAACGAATGTCTAGTATCCAAGCTATCGATCCATCGCAAAATTTTTGAATTATTCCTTCGCAAGCCGGTCAAATGTCCCTCCCCATCGTGACGTTTAATTACGTTATCTTGTTGAAACTCGCATTTTCCGGTACTTATCGTGCTATATTGGCATCTTCACAAATATTAAGAGACCCGCATGCCGAATCCGTCCCGTTATCCAACATGCATATCTGAATAAATTATCCGTTTTATCTAAGTTTGAGCTAATAGAATACATTTTAATAATCCGCTGTCTACGGGGAAGGGCAGATCGTTCTGCGGCACTGATGCCGCCGTTCTCTCTAGACAGCTCATTCAAGAATATTATATAATATATCGAAATTACGTTCCCGCGCGTTCCCTATTATAAATGTTATGGATATATGACCGGTCCTGTAGGAAAAGTTAATATTTCGGGCAGTTTGAAAGATATTGGATTTAACTTTATATCTAACGAATGTCTAGTATCCAAGCTATCGATCCATCGCAAAATTTTTGAATTATTCCTTCGCAATCCGGTCAAATGTCCCTCCCCATTGTGACGTTTAATTACGTTATCTTGTTGAAACTCGCATTTTCCGGTACTTATCGTGCTATATTGGCATGTTCACAAATATTAAGAGACCCGCATGCCGAATCCGTCCCGTTATCCAACATGCACATCTGAATAAATTATCTAATAGAATACATTTTAATAATCCGCTGTCTACGGGGAAGGGCAGATCCTTCTGCGGCACTGATGCCGCCGTTCTCTCTAGACAGCTCATTCAAGAATATTATATAATATACCGAAATTACGTTCCCGCGCGTTCCCTATTAAAAATGTTATGGATATATGACCGGTCCTGCAGGAAAAGTTAATATTTCGGGCAGATTGAAAGATATTGGATTTAACTTTATATCTAACGAATGTCTAGCATCCAAGCTGTCGATCCATCGCAACATTTTTGAATTATTCCTTCGCAATCCGGTCAAATGTCCCTCCCCATTCAGATACATCCAACATCTGAATAAATTATCCGTATTATCTAAGTTTGAGCTAATAGAATACATTTTAATAATGCGCTGTCTACGGGGAAGGGCAGATCGTTCTGCGGCACTGATGCCGCCGTTCTCTCTAGACAGCTCATTCAAGAATATTATATAATATATCGAAATTACGTTCCCGCGCGTTCCCTATTAAAGATGTTATGGATATATGACCGGTCCTGCAGGAAAAGTTAATATTTCGGGCAGTTTGAAAGATATTGGATTTAACTTTATATCTGACGAATGTCCAGTATCCAAGCTATCGATCCATCGCAAAATTTTTTAATTATTCCTTCCCAATCCGGTCAAATGTCCCTCCCCATCGTGACGTTTAAGTACGTTATCTTGTTGAAACTCGCATTTTCCGGTACTTATCGTGCTATATTGGCATGTTCACAAATATTAAGAGTCCCGCATGCCGAATCCGTCCCGTTATCCAACATGCACATCTGAATAAATTATCCGTATTACCTAAGTTTCAGCTAATAGAATACATTTTAATAATCCGCTGTCTACGGGGAGGGGCAGATCGTTCTGCGGCACTGATGCCGCCGTTCTCTCTAGACAGCTCATTCAAGAATATTATATAATATATCGAAATCACGTTATACTTCACAAGAGAAAAGGCAGAATATTTATGTAAACTACTGCAATTGCCCTAGCCAATAAGCTAATTTTGAGAAAAATCTTCTGAAATCGCGGTAATTTAATTAAAATTATTTGCATAATGTTACAGAAATGAAACATCACATCGCCCCAATTCCCCGAACTCACCAGTTTGTTCTAGGTCAAGTATGAATAAATAAAACGACTATTTCAAACCCAGCCCCGCTTTATATTAAGGACACTTACGTTTTTTATTTGTTAGTATAAATTAACAAAAAATGTATGGCTGAAATATACATAGATTTCTCTACAGTTAGATACCAAGTTTGACTTAATTGAAATATGTATATGCGTATATGACTTTGGCATATTGTGGCGAAAATAGAAAATATTTTACAGAGGGTAATAAATATAAACTATAGGGTTATGTTTGATTTATGGTCAAACAACATTATTTTTAAGAATTTCACGGATAATTGGAACTTCTAGCTAAAAAGAACTGTAAACATATCTCCCTCCTCTAGAGCCTCATGTATCTCAGCAGCTTCGGTGCTGACTGTATGCACGCGCACACGGAGAATTATCTAGAAACTCAATAGAAGTTTTCTCATCCCCACAGATGGAATTGTAAGTTTAACTATTTTATAAATTTTATTACGTAGATTCCCGCTGGAAATAGGAAGTACACACACATAGGAATATTGTCTTGAAGTAGCAATACGCTAGGTTTAGTATTTTTGGACTTGTTGATTTTTGAAGTCGACACGGCTTTTTCGGCATATTGCGTATATACTAACATATGGAGGAATGTCTGACAACATCGTTTTTCGTGATAAATGAAAGCAAAATTTTAATATTTGTACCTCGTATCACGCGATATCCTTTTAGGACTTAAGATTTGTAATATGCAAGGAGCTTGTCTTCACGTGTCAATATTTTAGACAAAGTATTTGTCAAGTTATAGATTTTTCAAATATTTGCAGACTGCGAGATCGGCAGCATTCGCCATCTTGTTTCTCTTGGCGTTCGCTGATGTGAAGTTTTGAGTAACTTTAAATTTGTCATCTTTAGGAATATCTTTAGCACTGCTAGATTATAACATTTTAAATTATGGATATTCGGCTTACCTTGTCGAGCTTTATATAGCCTGTGATTGTATGGTTTTCCGTGGTATGTTTGTCAATGTTCCTGACAGCGCAGAAAAAGTTCGGTTTTTCTCGCTTCGGACATTTCTGTTGAAGTTTCATTTTTCGGTGGAACATTGTTAATCCATCCTCCGTCTTGAAGCGTTCCCATTCAAAGTTATTGTCATAACAATCAAGTTCAGGATACGGGCTTCAAAACTATATATAATATAGTATATGATTCGTCAAAATTGAGACATATTTTGGCCGTTCAAAAGTGCTAAATTCTCCTTGGTTTTTGCGCAGTTGTCGGCAGCCATGTTTGCTTCTATCGTGTCTCTCTGTAGTAAGTGACGTCATGATTTTCGGTCATACGTATTTGTCAGCCAATCAGATTAATCCTTTAAATTTAGGCCGTGAGATTTTTGTCATAGGTTAGCAACACTCTAGCAACCGTGTACTATATAAGGCCGCGATTTTGCCTATAATGTCAGTCGGTCTCGGAGTCTGGACAAGGAAGGACCTAATAGGAGCTAGGAAGCAAGCTGGAAAACAAGCAAGCAAGCAAAGAAGATAGGAAATAATAAGTTAGTAATTACATGAACCATTAGGGTTACATGAACCATCCAGGGTTACATGAACCATCTAGAATTACATGAACCATTTGGAACTGCTAAGGATTACAGCAAAGGTACTTCCTGTTTCAAGCGGACATAATTGAACCTTTCAAAGGAGTTTTAAGGTTCTCTGACAATTTTCGTCATATTACCAGTTCTTACCAAGTGTCACCAGAAGAAATCAGCCAAGCATTACAGCATAGAATTTCCTGATTCATTCAAATTACCAATGAGGACTAATCAAGTTGATTACTGAATTAACTGTATATATTCAAGTGATCCAGAAATAAAACCGATGTATTTGTTAAACTGTGAAATTGGACTGAAGTTGGTTACTGTTCCTGTTGGATCAGTAGTGTAAAAATGAGATACCCTGAGAGGTATAATACTAACATTCAATTTGACGGTTACATGGAGAGCGGTACCATTTAACCAGTTGCAAAACATTGCTATCTGTGTTGAAGTAGGCTGAAAGACAGGATCCAGATACAGCGAGAGCGATGCACCAAGGGGAATGAGGCAGTGGTAAAGGTTACAATCCGAATCCAGTTGGTAGCGGCGTCTCCGGAGAAGAAAAAATATTTAGGATACAAGAAATCCAGTTACTTTCCTGTTTTATGTGAAAAATAGGTGGTGGCAGCATACAGGAACATTAGTGGTTATACCGAGTTTACCAATAGGGGGTCTTAGCCCTTAAAATCCGCTACAATATGATGCATTAACTAGCCTCATTTAGCAAAAGTTCGTATCTCAGCCAATTTAAACGTTACAATGATAAATTATATACGAAAATATAGGTCATTCTATTTTCAAGAGAACCTTCACAAGAGAAAAGGCATAATATTCATGCAAACTACAGCAATCGCCCTAGCCAATAAGCTAATTTTGAGAAAAATCTTCTGAAATCGCGATATCCAACATGCACATCTGAATAAATTATCCGTATTATCTAAGATTGAGCTAATAGAATACATTTTAATAATCCGCTGTCTACGGAGAAGGGCAGATCGTTCTGCGGCACTGATGCCGCTGTTCTCTCTAGACAGCGCATTCAAGAATATTACATAATATATCGAAATTACTTTCCCGCGCGTTCCCTATTAAATATGTTATGGATATATGACCGGTCCTGCAGGAAAAGATAATATTTCGGGCAGTTTGAAAGATATTGGATTTAACTTTATATCTAACGAATGTCTAGTATCCAAGCTATCGATCCATCGCAAAATTATTGAATTATTCCTTCGCAATCCGGTCAAATGTCCCTCCCCATTGTGACGTTTAATTACGTTATCTTGTTGAAACTCGCATTTTCCGGTACTTATCGTGCTATATTGGCATGTTCACAAATATTAAGAGTCCCGCATGCCGAATCCGTCCCGTTATCCAACATGCACATCTGAATAAATTATCCGTATTATATACGTTTGAGCTAATAGAATACATTTTAATAATCCGCTGTCTACGGGGAAGGGCAGATCGTTCTGCGGCACTGATGCCGCCGTTCTTTCTAGACAGCTCATTCAAGAATATTATATGTCCTCCAGCTATTGGGCGATGGTTTGTTTAAAAGGATACATGCATTAGTTTTGAATCAAATGGCGAGAGACGGACACACGTCAAAATTCCGATTTATTTTATTATTTGACAAAATCAGCATAAAAATGAATGATTTTTACCTCATAAGTCCGCTAGTTTTTATCATTTGGTAACAAATTTCGCATTGCCCTGTTCCGTAAACACTGTACTATTGAATAAATATAACCAACTAGGTCAATGTGGCATCAATTCCCCGAACACATATGTTTGTTCTTTATTTTTCCAGAATCGCACAGTCCTGGGGATGAAAATTATATTTAGTTTGAGGCGAAATTCAGCTTATAATTCAGATATATAACCGGTCCTGCAAGAAAAGTTCATATTTGCTATGAAAAGTGCTATATTCGTATTATCTAAGTTTGAACTAATAGAATACATTTTAATTATCAGCCGTCTACGGAGAAGCGCAGGTTGTTCTGTGGCACTGATGCCGCCGTTCTCTCTAGACAGCTTATTAAAGAATATTATATAATATATCGAAATTACTTTCCCGCGCGTTCCCCGTTAAAAATGTTATGAATATATGACCGGTCCTGCAGGAAAAGTTAATATTTCGGGCAGTTTGAAAGATATTGGATTTAACTTTATATCTATCGAATGTCTAGTATCGAATTGTGATAAATTCGGGCATTCAATTGCCTATTTCGGCCTTCGTTGAATCGCTTATAATTCAATCAGTTTTTCAAATATCAGACTGAACTTTATATTTACAGAACCGCACACTCGTGAGGATGAGAATAATATTCAGTTTGAGGTGATATTCACCTGAATGGTGGAGAAGGTGGATGCAGAATAAAGCGGAAGAAAATCAAATTTTGTAAGCGTTTTTTTGGTAATTATAGCACCTGTCATCTCTAGAATCGGTCCGTATCTCTCTCGTTTTGTATTCCATTGCAACAAATTTGGTATGTATCTATTCTACAAGAACCAGGCTAAGTGCTAAATAAAATTTGGGCATTATATCCTATATAGCCCATGACAATTGCGATAATTCCGACTGCTATGTCAAGAATTGCGATAAATTGGGGGTTTCAATTGCCTATTTTGGCCTTCGTGGAATCGCTTATGATTCAAACAGTTTTTCATATATCAGACCAAACATTATATTTCCAGAATTGCAGAGTCCTAGGGATGAAAATAATATACAGTCTGAGGTGATATTCACCGAATTGGTGGAGAAATTGGATGCAGGATAAAGGGAAAGAAAATCAAATTTCGTAAACGTTTTCTTTTTAGTTATAGCCACTTTCATCTCTATAATCGGTCTGCATCGTGAGTCGATTTTGGCCTTCGTTGAAACGATTACAATTTAATCAGTTTTTCATATACCAGACTGGACTTTTTTTTGCAGAATCGCAGTCCTGAGGATGAAAATAATATTTAGTTTGGCAGTATTCGGCATAATGGTAGAGCAATTGTATGCAGATGCGTTTTTGAATAAATGAATAGAACACAATTATATCAGCAATAACAATAAGGATGTATTCATTCCATGTCCTCGATTATCGATTTCCATATCATAATATATCTGCCATATTTACAAAGGAATAATATCTTGACTCGGTTTAGGAGTCCATCCAGGATAGTTCCATGCCCTCTCCGAAGTCCCCTCTTCGGACACCACAGTCAAAGAACAATTCTTCTCCGCTTTTTATTCTTCTTGTCGCTGTCAGGAATACCCTTTTCACACCACCAACGTCCATAAGTTCGGGTCTCAGGTTTATTCGGCTCGATTGTCTCGAGTGCGACACTAATCTGCCGAAGAGGCGGACATTGGGGTGGCACTGGCAGTTTTCGTTGGAGGCATCTACGGCTAGGTTTGCTGATTTAACGAACATTA
Organism: Hanleya hanleyi; assembly: GCA_036873755.1. Taxonomy (NCBI): domain Eukaryota; kingdom Metazoa; phylum Mollusca; class Polyplacophora; order Lepidopleurida; family Hanleyidae; genus Hanleya; species Hanleya hanleyi. The sequence goes on from JAVTVY010015375.1 coordinate 35,727, forward strand.
TGTAGCCGCCCTTCGTTACTAGCTCTTGCCGTCTTTTCCCCTCTTCCGTGGATACATCTTCGCCGTGGTAATCGACCACCACCTCCCCTTTTTCAAACTCTTTTGTGGTTCGGACAATCTTCCCCTTGGGCGAGTTCGTTTCTACCACACATAAACCGGACCAGAGCTGGGACTCGGTGAATATAAACCGTTGCTGCAATCAGAAGAAAACAACTATAAGATTATGATGGATGAGTCGAGGATAGCATAACATTATGTTTCTTATTATCTTCACGCTACAGTTGGGATATTTGATTGAAGCTAACAGCACCAATGACGATATGTAGTACAACTTCGATAAAGGTGTACCTATTCTATCTATATATTACGAGAACCGCAGTCATACTGTGACTTACCGATGGTGCCCCAGGTACTGGAGCTCGTGGTTTAAGCTGTGGGGCCCATTTGCCAAGAACCTCAGTGTATAGCGAACCTCGCCAGCCCTTCTCTGTCAGAATTTTTATCACTTCGTCTTTATGTGGTCTCCGATTGCGGAATTCCCGACGATCTGTAAAATAATAGATTGTCACTGATTGAATGTTGATGAGCTTTAACACGGAATGTTATAATAATGCTGAGGTTGCAGTTTGCAATCAACTTAGATACCGGTGAATAATACAATATTTTCAAAACAGCTCATAAATTAAAAGCAGTAAATGAATGTGAAAACAATTTCCCATGAAAGAATCTTGCAACCATCTCCCGTTCGTTTTGTGGAAAAAGGTTGGATACTGAGTTGGATATCTTATGCCAAAGTATCTATAATAGATGATAACTTACCAAGTATGCTACGAACTTGTAGAGCGGCCCTGGCCGAGTTGTACATGTTAACTAGCTGTTTGGGGTTTTCTGGTAGATACATTCGGCACATTGACAAGGAGGGAGCGGCTCGGTCGGCGGAGGGTGGGTACCTTTTTTTCAGTTCCCTGAACGCATCCAATCGAACACCCCTTGGATCTGGAACTGTCACGCATCTATAATGAGAGAAATTAAATGAATCATTTCAATACAACTATTTGAAAATAAATAGCTGCTATGTGGAACGTTTGATTACGTAAACTAGTGTAGTATTTAAACTATTCGCCTGTGAGCTGAGAACTAAGTATATTAAGAAATAAAACCAGATGACCACTGAAGAATTTATCGGATTTGCTTACCTGCGTTTGCTAGCTGGTGGATTTATGGCTTGATCATTTGCATCACTCTTTCCCTCACTTGCATTACCAGTATCAGAAGGTGGCCCCCCCCGACGATTCGTTGTCCTTTCGAGATAATATGTCATCTAGCTGGACACGAGGGTTCAGACCAGACGTGGATGCGCCTGTCGCTTCTGGATCTCGTCTGAAAGAAATGTAAATTCACAATAAATTTCCTGCGTCAAATTTCCTGTGAACCATGTAAGTATTACTCGAGGAAATATCCTACGGACAATTATAATATGCCTGCTGAGCGAAATATTATAAGAGTGAATTGTTGATTTCAATATTTACCCTAGATCTTCCAATAACATGCGAGCTTTTATCACATTGCCGGGTGTCTTAAAACGGTAAAACCGCTCCGCCACGTTCTCTGAGTGGGCCAAGTAATCATCCACCAGCCGGAGGTCCGTACCATGCAAATTTCCCTTCGTGGCTGTTTGCATTGCGACTCTCGTCTGCGAAACGTTGATCGGCGTGAGTAAGTACCTAAAATGAGTGCGGAAGCATGGTGTTGAGTATGGGACCATTCGAATATAACAAGATGTTGAATTATCTCAAGGGAATATAGCACATTATAACATCAGATTACATCTATTCGGACAAGTGCGAAAAAAATATTTTCCTTGTTTTGAATAGCAAATGCACATACCGTAAAGTACTGACACTAAACTTGCAATTATTTTGGCGAACTGATGCTTACTTCTTTTGAAAACGACTGAGGTCGTTCGATTGGTTATATATTTTCTTCCCCTCGGTATTCAAGAGGAAGTACTGCGCTTGTACTTCTTCGGGCGCATTACGAGCGAGGACGAACGGCCTGGCAAACTCAAAGTAATCTTTGAACCACTGTAAAAGACGAGCAAACGTATTAGTGATATACAGTGATATATTACTATAATGTTATTAGAAGCTAAACGCCTACATTGATTACAAGGTAATATCTAACTTTCTTTCATTTTAATGGATGTTGATCTTCGTACATGGACAGAATGAATTATCACAAAATGCAACTTACACCATACTCTTCATCATTCAGGCTGAATGTAGCCGGCTGCGTTCCAGATGTCTTGTGTTCTTTTACATATATAATATGGTCTGTACGGATTCCTCTCTCATCACGGTAATCCCACTTGGTTTCCAACCTGTTTTGAACAAATATAGATTAGGTTATATATAAAGCTATGACATAACTCTAAATTCGATTCTTATAATATTACGTAACATAAAGCACGGATGATAAGCATCACTTAAGGAGATAGAACAGGAATAGTACAGATATTTTACCATGGTCTGATCAACTGGAGAACGCACACTATTGGGATATATGGTAGACGCGAATACCTCTTAAATTAGCCGACATCAGCTTTTCTTGGAGGACAGGTCATGGTGAATAATACTTCACGCGTAGGACATACCTCACACACATTTAGCCTTACTTTCGTGCTGTTACCGACTATTTATCATGAATTCGTAAAATTATATTCAGCGCAAACACAGGGACATTGCGAGCTTAATGGGGCAATGTTCTTTGAAAAATTTGTAACTTACGCATTCAGCCATTCTTCAACAAGGAAATTCTCCACAACGGATTTCCTCTGGAAGTGTTGGAAGTTTATCGTTGCCGTTAAGAACTGTTGAATTTTTATGAAGCTGGCTTTGTCGACAATTCCATCTTTGGCGTTCGATAATGCCACCAGGAAACTCGGTTTGGCCAACTGCAAATGACAATAAAATGGTATATAAAAATGGTACGACAGCACTGTGATTTAAAAAAAAAATAATCGAATGATGTTCAGTTCACAGTTTCACGAATTGTGATAAACTATATAAGCTCGGGTGAATATGATTGAGTGGATGGATAAATATTAAACACAATTTACTAGAAAACTTTTTCTTAGCCAAACAAAACGTTATATACTTACTCTAAGAACAGTTCCGTTTTTCATATACCAGACTGGACTTTTTATTTGCAGAATCGCAGTCCTGAGGATGAAAATAATATTTAGTTGGCAGTATTCGGCATAATGGTAGAGCAATTGTATGCAGATGCGTTTTTGAATAAATGAATAGAACACAATTATATCAGCAATAACAATAAGGATGTAAGGATCTAATTCCGCTTAACCCGGGGCTAGGGGCCGTATGAGCCCATGTACTTCAAGATCCTCATGGTACTCATATGAACAGTCACAATCAAAGCGTGACTGAGGTACATCATTTTTAGATGACGACTCTATAACGAATATTATGGATTAAGAATACTGATCAGCGATACGGATTTGATATTTTGGAACATCATGATGTCTTGCCGGCATCATTGAAAACTGTTGACCGCTTCTCTCTTGCAGGAAACAAGCCTATGTTTATGTATACTTTTGTCTTTTTGAATTTGATGCTAATACTGTTATATGGAAATGGAATAGGTCTTTGGATTATGGACGCGGATATTCCCTAATGGACGACGGCTGGATTATGAATGACGGACTAGACGCTTGTAATTCATTCCATGTCCTCGATATTTGATTTCCATATCATAATATATCTGCCATATTTACAAAGGAATAATATCTTGACTCGGTTTAGGAGTCCATCCAGGATAGTTCCATGCCCTCTCCGAAGTCCCCTCTTCGGACACCATAGTCAAAGAACAATTCTTCTCCGCTTTTTATTCTTTTTGTCGCTGTCAGGAATACCCTTTTCACACCACCAACGTCCATAAGTTCGGGTCTCAGGTTTATTCGGCTCGATTGTCTCGAGTGCGACACTAATCTGCCGAAGAGGCGGACATTGGGGTGGCACTGGCAGTTGTCGTTGGAGGCATCTACGGCTAGGTTTGCTGATTTACCGAACATTATGTAGCCGTCCTTCGTTACTAGCTCTTGCCGTCTTCTCCCCTCTTCCGTGGATCATTTTGAAATGAATCCCCAAAAACTTTATATAAAACTGATCCTCGTTCTCTTCGCAATCTAACCAAGATAAATTTCTGTCATAATTTCTGTGCACTTTGGTCTAGTGATGCTAACAATATTGTCTTTTAATTACTCTATTTTGAAACAAACAACGAACTGTATGTATTTGAATTGAGGCAAGCTCCAGGGATGATATACCAAAAAGAATTTACCTAAGGTCATCCGCATTTGAACTATCATCAGCAGGCGGTCCATAGAATTACCCAAATGAACCCAAATGTAAGTCATTTTACCCAAATGAAGGCAATATGTACACAAACGAAGGCAATATATACCCAAATGAAGCAAGTATGTACGTGTAAAGGGCCCTGTCATCCGAAAATATAATAAAATAGGCCAGATGTACTGAATTATGCCAAAATTTCGCCAAAATGAACCTACCGATGAAATGAAACTATTAGTCAGAGATCGCTTTCAAGGGTGAGAACTCTGACAAAACCCAGCCTCCCAAGCAAAACCGTAACGAGCCCGGTCGCTCGAATCTATTTCTTTTGCCATTATTTTTATAAAAGGTCTGATTCAAAGAATGATTCTGGTATGAGCATAATAATTCTGATTGATTGAAATTGTAGTTTAAGGGTCGCTTCCTATATGGATTTCGCGGCCCATCCACTCAATGTTTTATTTTAATTTCACATTAGTTCATGTAAGATGTTTACAAGCACTGTATTTTTGAAGAAAGAAATAATTTATTCCGGTATGAGCTTCAGTTTTAATGGGTAAACTTCACACCTGATTACCTTGAAACTTCAAAGAGGATTAAATGGTTGAACAGTGAAGAGTATGATTGAGCGATTGTAGACACCTGTTTAGTAAATTGTGGCATTATGAGCAAATTTAATCAAGGCTCGGAGTGGGGCTTCCAACAACTTTAATCTGCTTCACAGAAGATTAAATGGTTGAACAGAGAACAATATGATTAAGCCATTGTCGACACCTTCTGAGTAAATGGAGTAAATTGTGACATTATGAGCAAATATGACCAAGTGCTATTTCTATATTCAATAAATGTTATTGTACAATTTTCCTTGTTAATCTCATTTCGTCTAATTGAACAAGTTGTAAGGGGATAGCGTAGGACTTCGCTTGGTAGCTGTCAGCCAGTTCTCAAGCTGGGTTCTCTCGGTCAAACATGTCAAAAGGGTCATCTGATCATAAATTTTTGGCATTATTTAGTGCACCTGTCCTATTTTATTATATTTTCGAATGACAGGACACCCTTTTACGCATATATTAGCTTCATTTGGGTACATATTGCCTTCATTTGGGTAAAATAACTTACATTTGGGTTCATTTGGGTACATTTGGGTAATTCTATGGACCCTCAGCAGGTGGTGTTGGGTCGGCGCCTGATGTGCTTGGCTGTGGGGCTGACCTACCCTCATTAGACTGCAGGTGCCTGAAAGCAATGAAATACACATCATTCATTGCCAATATTCCCATCAGCTTGGTTTATCGGTGCTCAAAAAATTTGTCTTCGAAAGACTTTTTGTGAAAAAATATCGAACATTTGTATTTAAAGTGAAGAAAGCTTCAGGGATGATATCAAACGAAAATTACCTAGAGTCATGCGTATTCGATTCTGTGATGTCATCAGCAGGTGAATCAGCGCCTGATGTGCTGGGTTGTGGGGTCTCATTAGACTGCAGGTCCCTGAAAGCAATAAGAAAACACTTGAATCGTGTCATGCGCGAACTACGATAGTTATATATGACCAGTGCCCCAGTTCCTACGTTGATCAATTCAAAAGGCATTGCCTTAAACTTTATATCAAATTGATGCTCGTTCTCTCCTGAATCTCACCGTGGGGAAATAATTCCATCATTATTTATTTGAAGTGAGGGTGACGTGCCCTCATTAGACTGCAGCTGTCAAAGCAATGCAAAACACACGAATACCATGTGCATATAATGAAACCGCTCACCAGATATTTCGTATCCGACGAACGCATATTGAATTTTGTTGTACACATGTACGGAATTAATCGGAAGACGGTACATATTTGTAGGCGGGGGAGACCGATAATGGAATATCTTGATATATAGATGAAAAGATGATATGCGGAACGAAACTTACCTGGAGCCTTGGGCATCTGTGACATCAGGAGGGGATAAGATAAGATAAGATTTATTGACGTAAAATTATACCCGCAGGGGGTTATAAAAACGTGAATACAAACAGTTTCAGACATATACATGTAGAAGACAGACACGGATGACGGACAATACAAAACAATATACAGGACAAATTTACATTAAAATGTGCACAATAAGCGCTCACAAATCTATGGGACTGGCAAACAGTGACCTGGGACTGGTAGTCTTCAATGCACAGCCACGTTTAAATAGGGTAGGCCCTATATTGTATGCTATATAAGAAATTTTTTTAACCATCTATTAACTGGAAACAGTCGTAAACAAAATGGGCTACATATTTAGTAATTTGTGGATTAGTGCAGGATAACAGCTCCACAAACATGTCATCAGTGCACATAGATTTATCGCTTATTAAGTTCGCCAATTCAGCCATTAGTTTTGCCCGACGCTCAGAAAATTTGAAGCAGCTAAGAAGGAAGTGTTTTTCATCCTCTAACACACCACATGTATTACAGAGTCTATTACTCCGTGGGGTTTTAGAGTATCTACCTGTCTCAATTTCCAATCTATGGGCACTGATTCGAAGTTTAACTAGTGCAGATCTATGTTTTCCATTACTCAGAGACATTAGATTTCGCTCATGGCGGGGATAAGATTTCACGAGATTATATGTTTCAAGTTTGCTGGAAGATGATACCTCGTCTCTCCATTTTGTCTCATAGATTTCATGTAGAACAACTTTCATAAACTTAGTGCTAGCTTTGGGATTTGGGCAACCAAAATTTTCCCATACGTGATACGACTTAAGGCTTCGTAGCAGACGTTTCATATAGTGCACCCAATTTTGTGCATTGTTTGCCCGATTAGCCTCACACTGTTCAAGAAATGCCTTGTACAGTAGGGAGGATGGATCAGCATCACGAATATGGAAAAAATATTTAATGCTCTTTACAATAGCAGAGAAATTAATAGGGGTTCTCCCCAGTTCTCCACGTACACCGGCATTAGTAGACCTGGAGTTTACTCGTAACACATGTTTACAAAACTTCATATGAACTCGTTCAATATCATTTGATATATTCAGTAGGTCTGTAGGATTGACAAAATCTTTCAGGTAACCAATCCAAATTTCTGCACCGTATGTCAAAATTGGATTGACCATGGTATCAAACAGTTTGCAAGACAAAATAGGGTTAATGTCCCCTACACTGAGGGCCTGTCTTATACTAAATAGAGCCTTATTGGCTCTGCTCGCAAGATTAGATACAGTTACGTTGAATTTTCCGTTACTGTGCAGAACAAGGCCTAGATATTTATATGAGTTACAACTTTCAAGAGTTTGTACACCAATATGGAACTGTTCTTTGCTTTTCTGATTTTGTCCAAAAACAATAGTCTTCGATTTCTTTATATTAATCGATAGGCCCCAGTCACTAATATAATTTTGGAGAATGTCCAACTTGTCTTGCAGGCCATTCTTACTTAATTATAGAACAACAATGTCATCTGCATAAGCAAGACTATGAACAGGTTCATCAAAGAGAACTGGTGCAGAGCAGCTACTCTGTTCAAAATCTTCTAATAGGTCGTTAATAAACAAATTAAATAAAATCGGGCTCAAAACACTGCCCTGGTGTACCCCTCGAGTAATGGCGATCTCTTTACCCAGTCCATTCTTTGATTTTACTCTAGAAATACTAAGCATATACATACTTTTTATAACCTTGTACATGTTCCCTGTAATGCCAGATTTTAACATTTTCAGGAACAAGGCATCGTGCGACACGCTATCGAAAGCCTTGTTGAAGTCTATAAAGGCAGCATATATCTTTCCTTTGCGTTTAGCATATTTATCTATGAGGGTTTTCATCACAAAAATGTGATCACTAGTTCGACATCCTTTTTTAAAGCCAATTTGACACTTGCTTATGGAGTTATTCTCCAGGACCATATTAGCAAGTCTCGTGTACAATATTTGGTTAAATACTTTAGCAAGGCAACTGGCAAGTGTAATGCCTCTATAATTAGAGGGTTCAAGAGGACTACCATTCTTGTGAATGGGAACAATAATACCAACTGCCCAACTTTTGGGGTAAGTCCCAGTCTTCAAGATAGAGTTAAACAAGTGGAGCACTGTATCAACCATGTGGGGAATTGCAGTTTTGAGCATCTCATTCAAAATGCTATCAATGCCACCAGATTTATTGTTTTTCAGTTGTTTCAAAGCATTGTTCAGTTCATTGTCAGTTATGACAGTATCAAGATCTGAAGGGAATAGGTTTTGTTCTAAATCCATTAGAGATGCCTTAATTTCTTCTTTTCTGAACTCATTAAGATTATCACAGTTCTGCTGATGGAGCTCAGTGAAATAGTCCGTCCATTTATTCAGATCTATTCTATCACTGAGATCACTGCTTGAATTTTCAGATTTCAATTTTTTCAAAATGTCCCATGCAACAGATGAATCTTTCTGACAGATTTCATCGAGCTCTCTCAAAAGTTTACTTCTGTAGTTATTTCTGGCATGATGTACTTTTTTCCTGTATTCTTTTTTTTTACTGAAAAACTTTGACTTAATGTGTGGGTTTAAGGGCCATCGATTAAATTGTTTATTTAATTTTGTCATTTGTTTCCGGAGATTATTACATTCACTGCTATACCAGGGTTTGTTAAATTTTTTCCTGTCATGCTTATGATTGCCATTTGCAGGTACATGTATATCATTGTTAGCCTTTTTCAAACTGATGTCTGCGGTCGAAATCATAAACTTATTGAATACAGAGACCAGATTGTCTATGCTGGCCTCATCATTGCTTAGGTTATCACACAGATCCTTTCTGAGCTGAGGCAGATTGTCAATTATACTTTTGGAGAAGTTTTCTGTGCTGCATTTTTCCCAAATATATTTGGGTGGGAGAGGCAATGCCTCTGAAACAGTGGCAGTTTCATTTCTGTCTATGCAATGCCAAAGTCCGGTTTTCAATTGTAAACAGACCATTTTATGGTCGGACAGATCCCCCCAGAAAGGGTGGACCTGCATGTCAATGACATCTGTATACAGCTCAGAACTCACAATAATGTAGTCAACAACACTTGCCCCTAAAGGGTTAATCGAGGTAAAATCACCGAAAAGGTCACTCATTGACCTTCCATTGAGTATTCTACAACCATTAGAAATGCAAATATCAAGTAAACGTCTATCCATAGGTTTTATCACAGAGTCCCTGGAATTTCTCTGCATGATATAGTCACCGACATAAAATGTGGGTAAGGGGACATAATTCAGGTTATCAACATTATCATGTGCCACAAAATCTACTTGTCTACCAGTCCTAGCATTCAGGTCACCTGCTAGAATTACATTTCCCTTAGCACTGAAATACACTATTTCATTTTCTAATTCATCAAATAAATTGCTACTGTGAATTTTACCGAAGGAGGAGTTTTCGGGGGGAATATAGGCCACACACAAGTAAGAGTCACATGCCACACCGAAGAAATCTTTTGCTATTTTTATCCAGAGAGTGGCAGTACTATCTGTGTTTATTGGGGAGATACCCGCAGCCACTTCTGCCCTTACCAAAATAGCCAAACCCCCAGAGTATTTTGTAGCTTTCTGGTGTTTTGGTCGATCATGTCGGCCCTTGGTCACAAAACCGGGTATGGATATATCACAGTCTTTACTAGTATGTGTTTCAGTTATACCCACTATATCAAAACGAGACAGTTTATGTAGAAGGTCTTGACTATGCAGCTTGAATTGCTTGACACCATGAAGCCTATGGGATATGCCACGTATATTCCATGAACAGATATTCAAGAAGTCTTTCTGGGTCCTTTCGTACATATCGAAGATTACCTGCAGATAGGCACCCACACACGAGACACAAATTTAGTAGCACTAAAACACAGGGAGTTCGATCGAAGATTGTCTGCGGATAAACACACTCGCGTTACAGAAATTTAGTAGCACTAGAAAAAGTAAAACACAGGGAAACAGATCAGGGAGCTAAAGTTCACCTGTTGATTATATTTGTGTGGATGGATGATAGGGAATTTTAGCGAATGAACTGAAAGAGACTAGGATAAACTAATGCCTGCTTTCATTGTAGTTGTAATTGTAGGTGTCACCGAAGTCTTCATAATCACGGATGAAACCACCACTCCACGGATAGTGGGGGAAATTAGAGTTGTCTCCCATGGATCGTAGATACGGTTGTCTGTAGGAGGAAAACGGTCGACTGGAGGAGCTCTGAAGATATTCGTCGTTTTGTTGGTTTCTCCGCTTAAGATTGGGACGGCTTCTATAGTCTCGTTGGTAGCTGGGATGATGATTTCTGTTGTCACGCTGAGAACTACGGTACCGACTACTGGTGTCACCTTTGGCACTGTGATGCCTACTTCTGTTGTTGAGGCGAACCTGTGAGTTGGAATGCGTATTAACTCTGCTAGGGTGGACATTTCTATTAATTGCTCGGTTAATGCCACTGATCAGGTTTGAAGCCAGCAGTTTTGTACCTTTTTCAGACAGATGAAGATTATCTTCTGCGAAGAGTCCACCGGATAGGATACCTCTCGGAGCAAGGTTTTCGTGGTTCACGAAGTGAATATTCCTGGACAGGAGTTGTTCTTCTGTTGATGCGTTAACAATCTTTCGTTGGACATCTAACCATTTGTTTCCTACCGGCGTTAGCTGTGACAGGATGATACACGATTTTGGCAGATCCTCCTTAACTTTGCTTATAGTGTTTACATAAGCTGACACACAGGATGTCGGAGGCTCATTTTCACGCAGGTTATTGATTCCGGTGTGGATAACAATGGTATCGCCATCGCGGACACCCGATTCGCGTAATGAGGCTTGGATATCCTGAATTTTCGGGGTACGCACAGATTTTACAGCGACACCTACACTGCTTTCCAGCCTCCTCGCATTTATATGTTTGGTGATGGAGCTTCCCACCAAAACCAATTTAGGTGGGTCACAGGCATTTTGGTTTGTTCCACTCATTGACTGTAATCGAGATCCTACAGGGTTTGAAGTGTTAGGTTGTAGCCCTTTTGCTCCGAACCCGCCTCTGCAACCAGTTTTTGCTGGGAATTACATTGGGTATGCAGTGGTGACTCTGGCTCTTCTGATATTTCACCACGCGTGCCCTGCGTTTCAGTTTGGGCATGTTGATTCAGGGTTGGTATTTGCACCGAACCCTGTGGATTTGGAACTGTAGTGATTGACAAATGTGATGCACCAGCAGCGACACTGGGGTTAGACATTAGCACTTCTGCAAATGATTTACAGGTCTTCTTCGGATGGATGTAGGGCTCACTTTCCTGAGAGGTTATCAGCTCATTTATATCAGCATGGAGAGCTGCGGTTTCACTCTGACAGTTCACAATGTTGGAGTTCACCTGCTTCACTGTATTGCAGAGATACTTTACTTGGGAGGAAAGCTCACCAATAGTTTCTGACTGCTTTTGTAGTTTGAGATCAACCACACTATTATCCTCCGATAAGCTACACTTGATCGTGACATCACTAACTGGAGTCGGAAGGTTCTTCCTTATGTCTTCTATACATGACTGGAGGAGCAAAGAGTTGTGATTCACTAGTTTAGGGAAGTCTGCTTTCATATCCATCAACTCTCTCTCTATTCTAGCTTGGGAAGTAACTGATTTGTGTACAGTCTCGGCTATGTTTTTACAGTTTTCTGCCAGGTTTTTAACTGCGTTTTTAATAGCATTCAGTTCATTAATAACATCAGAGTCCTTCGGCTGATCTTTAGTGATGATTAGTGTAGGGGGCATGTCCTGTTGAAGAGCATCACTGACTTCTAAGTCATGGGGAGCACAAAGCTCACACTGGTATTTACAGTTTTCATCAGCTGTGTATTTGGATAACTCGTACACAGGTAGCCTGGAACAGGCATAATGAACCCACCGGTCACAAAAATCACACTGTAGCATCATGGCATTATCAGGTCGTGTGCACTTAATACAACACGAGGGGTGGGTTTCTTCTGTACTTACGACTTTTGGTTCTGTGTTTTTTTCCTGGACTGGTTCACTCGAAGACCTGGAGTATTTAGTTTCACTGGCAGTATTGTTTCGTTTCAACTGGGCCTTGGTCCGTGCAGTTGAGCGGATAACTTGACCGCCATCTTTGTTGTTTATGCCGTTGGCAAGCTCACAGTCTTTGTTCTTCAGGCTTCCCAGTCCGTCGTGGTCAAAAACAGTGAAATCAGTGTGCCCAGCGGTGATCATAGTATCTATAAAGGTCACCAGAACTACCAGCAAGCAAAGAAAGCTATTTTTCACTCCGACCACCTTTGCTTTGCAAAGGTCCCAGCTCGTGAAAATCCCGCATGTTGGGCCCTTAGTTACCGAGTAGAAGCTGGATTTCGGCATGTTCACGAGTTCTAAAAACCAGTCCACGGAATATTAAAATTTCAATAAAACGTTGATAAAAGTCACATGAGTGTTAAACGAGTTCTAAAACAGTAACATTCGCTAAAACTGGTAAAAAAACTCAGGAACGACGTTCAAGCACAACTGCTCTCGCCGTCATCTTGCAACGCACCGGAGGACGGAGGGGATGTGCCGTCGGCCTCAGATGTGCTCGGTTGAGGAAGCACTACACTGGGTAGGGAAGGTTGATCACGCTCGACTCTGGGCTGATCGAAAACTGTATGTCCGATGCTCTCCAGATATTGCAGTACTTCGTCTAAGACGTGTCGCCCGAAAGGGCGAAACCTTGCGCGGACGTCGATGTATGATAACACAGAATGGTCCCTCACATTCTCATACACGGCCGTATTGGCCCTCAATATCTCTGCCCGTCTCTCCTCTCTATCGGCATCCTTCATACATGTCCTGTGTAGGTGAGTGGCCAACTGGTTCGTCACCAAGTGGCACTTCCTGCAGACAAGGTAGTTTCTCCTGGTGGGAAGAACAAAGGAAGCGGGGGGAATTATTGCATTATTCCTTCGCAATCTGGTCAAATGTCCCTCCCCAGCGTGAAGTTTAATTACGTTCACTTGTGAAAACTCGTATTTTCCGGTACTTAACGTGTTATATTGGCATGTTCACAAACATTAGGATTCCCGCATGCCGAATCCGTATTATCCAAGTTTGAACTAATAGAGTACATCTTAATAATCAGTTGTCTACGTGGAACGGCAGATCTTTGTTCTCTTTGAAACTAGCTCATACTCATCTGATCGAGGATAGATTTACAGCATAACAATCACCTGTCCTCAAGTGCCCTCACTAAAAATGTTATGGATATATGACCGGTCCCGCAGGAAAAGTTCATATTGCGAGCAGTTAAAAATATATTGGATTTAACTTCATATCTATCGAATGCCTAGCATCCTTGCTATCGATCCCTCTAAAAAATATTGCATTCTTCCTTCGTAAGCTGGTCAGATACTCTGGAGAAAAAATAATTTGTCTTACCGTCCCATGATGAATTTCGCTTGGTCTGGATAAATTTCGCTTGGTCTGAGATAAATTTCGCTTCGCTTGGTCTGAGGTAAATTTCGCTTGGTCTGAGATAAATTTCGCTTGGTCTGAGATGTTGTAAGTCGATATGAAAGGCACTGAACTGAATCTCACCAGAAATGTCTCTCCTTTTATGGTGATCTCAGCCTGTGAAGCCCTGCTTAAAATTTACTTCACACTGCGCCGGCAAAACACACGGCTCTGTTTGGTACCTCATACTGTGCAAGCGGAAACCGGTACAGCCATATCCCAAGTCCGACAGCTTGGGCCTAGTGTAAAGAGATAAACATTCTTGCGGTATAAGCACATTTATATTGGAATAAAGTACTATTCAGAAATTTCAAATTTTCATTTTGTTTGTATGTATTTATTCTAAAAGAACCAGTCGCTAATTAGTAGAGCAGCCACTCAACTGCGATCTATTAAAACTAAGCCTTTTAATTGATAATTTAATGAAATAACGGCTATTAAATCTGTCTACCGTATATGATTTTGCATATGATGCATTGACTATCCTTCCTCAGGGAAAGTTCTTATCTCAGCCAATTTAAACGCTACAATAATAAATTATATACCAATGTTTAGCCCACTCTATCCTCAAGAGAACCTTCACAAAAGAATAGGTAGAATCTTTATGTTAACTACAGCAACTATCCCAGTAGATAATCTAAATTAAAAAAAAAAATCTGAAATCGCGATATTTTGAAATAATATAATATTGCAAGAGAAATTGTCTACATATTATGGAGTTCTTTTCTGATCGCTGAGAACTGTACAGCATTACAATCATCTGCCCTCTAGCTATTGGCCAACGGTTTGTTTAAAAGAATACCTGCATTGGTTATTAAATAAATGACGAGAGATGGACACCCGTCATAATTCCGATTTTGTTTATTATTTGACAAAATCATCATAAAAATGAGGGATTTTTCCCTCATAACTTCGGTAGTTTTTATTATTTGGTAACGAATTTGGCATTCACCTGTTCCCTATCCCCTGTACTATTGAATAAAATAATACTATTAAATCACAAGAGCGATAATTCAGTCTGCTATGACAAGTATTGCGATTAATTCGGCCTTTTCAGAGCCGATTTTGGCCTTACTTGATTCGATTATAATTCTCTAAGTTTTCCATATATCAGACTGATTTTTATATTTTTAGAATCGGCCAGTCCTGGGGGTGAAAATAATATTCAGTTTGTGGAAATATTCATCGTAATGGTGGAGACATTAGATGCATAATAAAGAAAAAGAACAGTAAATTTCTCAAGTGTTTTCTTGTTAGTTATAGCGCATTTCATCTCTAGAATCGGTCCTTATCTATTTAATTTTGTAGTCCCTGGCAACAAATTTTGTATGTATTTATTCTAAAAGAACCAGTCGTTAATTAGTAGAGCAGCCACTCAACTGCGATCTATTAAGACTAAGCCTTTTAATTGATAATTTAATGAAATAACGGCTATTAAATCTGTCTACCGTATATGATTTTTGCATATGATGCATTGACTAGCCTTCCTCAGGAAAAGTTCTTATCTCAGCCAATTTAAACGCTACAATAATAAATTATATACCAATGTTTAGCTCACTCTATCCCCAAGAGAACCTTCACAAAAGAATAGGTAGAATCTTTATGTTAACTACAGCAACTATCCAAGCAGATAATCTAAATTTAAAAAAAATCTGAAATCGCGATATTTTGAAATAATATAATATTGCAAGAGAAATTGTCTACAGATTATGGAGTTCTTTTCTGATCGCTGAAAACTGCACAGCATTATAATCATCTACCCTCTAGCTATTGGCCAACGGTTTGTTTAAAAGAATACCTGCATTGGTTATGAAATAAATGACGAGAGATGGACACCCGTCATAATTCCGATTTTGTCTATTATTTGACAAAATCATCATAAAAATGAGGGACTTTTCCCTCATAACTTCGGTAGTTTTTATTATTTGGTAACGAATTTGGCATTCACCTGTTCCCTATCCCCTGTACTGTTGAATAAACATAAACAATTTGTTGCGATGGAGTACATAATGGGAGGGATACGGACAGATTCTAGGGATGAAAGGTGCAAAAACTGACAATAACGCTTACGAAATTAGCTTTTCTTTCACTTTATTATGGATTCAATTTCTCTACAATTATGGTAAATATCACCTCGAACTGAATATTATCTTCATACTGAGGCCAATGCGATTTTGAAAATATAAAGTTCAGTCTGATATACGGGAAACTAATTAAATTACAATCGATTCAAGGAAGGCCAAAATCGGCTCACGAAAATCTCAATTTATCGCAATTCTTGGCCAAGCAGACGCAATTATCTCACCTGTCACCAGCCATAGAGCATATAATGCCCCAAAATTCTGTTTGGCACTTAGCCCGGTTCTTGTAGAATAAATACATTCCAAATTTGTTGTCATGGAGTACGAAATGGGAGAGATACGAACAGATTCTAGAGATAAAAGGCGCTACAACTGACAAAAAACGCTTACGAAATTAGCTTTTCATTCACTTTATTATGCATCCAATTTCTCTACCATTATGGTGAATATCACCTCGAACTGAATATTCTTTTGATCCTAGGTATTGTGCGATTCTGTAAATATAATGCTCAGTCTGATATATGGAAAACTGATTGAATTATAATCGATTCGATGTTTGTCGCGCATGCCGAATCCGTCCCGTTCATTATCTAAATAAATTATCCGTATTATCTAAGTTTGAGATAATAGAATAAATTTTAATAATCAGCTGTCTGCGGCAAACGGTGCTTCCGCTTTATAATAAAAGAGAGCGTATCTCTTTACCCTAGGCCCAAGCTGTCAGGCTTAAGATATGACCGCACCGGTTTCCGTTGGCACAGTATGAGGTACCGAACAGGCATCGCCTCCCCGAGCCGACGTTTTGCCAGCGCAGTGTGATAGCTAAGAGCAGGGCTTCACAGGCTGAGATCACAAGAGCGATAATTCAGTCTGCTATGACAAGAATTGCGATTAATTCGGCCTTTTCAGAGCCGATTTTGGCCTTACTTGATTCGATTATAATTCTCTAAGCTTTCCATATATCAGACTGAGTTTTATATTTTTAGAATCGGCCAGTCCTGGGGGTGAAAATAATATTCCGTTTGTAGAAATATTCATCGCAATGGTGGAGACATTAGATGCATAATAAAGAAAAAGAACAGTAAATTTCTCAAGTGTTTTCTTGTTAGTTATAGCGCATTTCATCTCTAGAATCGGTCCTTATCTATCCAATTTTGTAGTCCCTGGCAACAAATTTTGTATGTATTTATTCTAAAAGAACCAGTCGCTAATTAGTAGAGCAGCCACTCAACTGCGATCTATTAAGACTAAGCCTTTTAATTGATAATTTAATGAAATAACGGCTATTAAATCTGTCTACCGTATATGATTTTTGCATATGATGCTTTGACTAGCCTTCCTCAGGAAAAGTTCTTATCTCAGCCAATTTAAACGCTACAATAATAAATTATATACCAATGTTTAGCTCACTCTATCCCCAAGAGAACCTTCACAAAGGAATAGGTAGAATCTTTATGTTAACTACAGCAACTATCCCAGCAGATAATCTAAATTTAAAAAAAATCTGAAATCGCGATATTTTGAAATACTATAATATTGCAAGAGAAATTGTCTACAGATTATGGAGTTCTTTTCTGATCGCTGAAAACTGTACAGCATTATAATCATCTACCCTCTAGCTATTGGCCAACGGTTTGTTTAAAAGAATACCTGCATTGGTTATGAAATAAATGACGCGAGATGGACACCCGTCATAATTCCGATTTTGTCTATTATTTGACAAAATCATCATAAAAATGAGGGATTTTTCCCTCATAACTAAGGTAGTTTTTATTATTTGGTAACGAATTTGCCATTCACCTGTTCCCTATCCCCTGTACTATTGAATAAAATAATACTATTAAATCACAAGAGCAATAATTCAGTCTGCTATGACAAGAATTGCGATTAATTCGGCCTTTTCAGAGCCGATTTTGGCCTTACTTGATTCGATTATAATTCTCTAAGTTTTTCATATATCAGACTGAGTTTTATATTTTTAGAATCGGCCAGTCCTGGGGGTGAAAATAATATTCAGTTTGTGGAAATATTCATCGTAATGGTGGAGACATTAGATGCATCATAAAGAAAAAGAACAGTAAATTTCTCAAATGTTGTCTTGTTAGTTATAGCGCATTTCATCTCTAGAATCGGTCAGTAGTAGGGAGAGTGGATCTGCTACCTTTAGCTCTCAACTGCGCATGCGCAGAATTTATTTTGGGGGCGTGAGTGTGTGTGTGCGCATGCGTGAGTATATGCAAATGAGTTTTATGCAAATGAGGTCATTGGGTTCATTGGGTATATTCAAGATGGCGGCTTGTTTTTGTATGGTGGGGGTGGTCGGATTCAAGATGGCGGCTTGTTTTTGTAGGTTAGGGGTGGTCAGATTCAAGATGGCGGCTTGTTTTTGTATGTTAGGGGTGGTCGTATTCAAGATGGCGGCTTGTTTTTGTAGGTTAGGGGTGGTCGTATTCAAGATGGCGGCTTGTTTGTGTGTGTTATGGGTTTTCTCCAGCCCTCATTTGCATATGTTCAAGATGGCGGCTTGTTTTTGTAGGGTGGGGGTGGTCGGTTTCAAGATGACGGCTTGTTTTTGTAGGGTAGGGGTGGTCGTTTTCAAGATGGCGGCTTGTTTGTGTGTGTTATGGGTTTTCCCCAGTCATCCTCATTTGCATATGTCGTTTTCAAGATGGCGGCTTGTTTGTGTGTGTTAGGGGTGGTCGTTTTCAAGATGGCGGCTTGTTTTTGTGTGTTAGGGGTGGTCGTTTTCAAGATGGCGGCCTGTTGTCCGCTGAAAATATGCAAATGAGGTCTTTGCCTATGTCGTTTTCAAGATGGCGGCCTGTTTGTGTGTGTTAGGGGTGGTCGTTTTCAAGATGGCGGCTTGTTTTTGTAGGTTAGGGGTGGTCGTTTTCAAGATGGCGGTCTGTTGTCCGCTGAAAATATGCAAATGAGGTCAATGGGCTATAAAAGGAGTTCATTTTTTAGGGCAAGGGTGTATTCAATCTGACTTACCTGACCTGTCTCCCAGCCAGCCAGCCAGCCACGCAGCCAGCACAGCCATCCATTTACTTTTTTCCAGTATGCATGAGACGTGGAGAAGATTTTCCCTTCGACCCTGCAGCACCTCCGATTGAAGTCTTGCCTGAAGATGCACGTGTCAGGGCCATTTATCAACGACACTGGGCTACCATACGCCATTGTTTTCACCGTGATCGTCGTCTTTTGGACTTATACAATTTTCGGCTGGAGGACCTCACGTATCTCACTACATATGCCGAGAACATTTTCAAAGATCAGGTGACAGCCTATAAGTTGAATGTCACATTTGGGTATATCTTACGGCACAAAGAGACGGACCAACTGCGGTATTTTTATCCCAGCAATAATACCTGTGTTTGATCAGCCGTTCACCGTGACGGATGCGATTTCTCTGGAGCCACTCATCGACCAATTGACTACGTTGGATCCATTGGAATGGGCTCGGTTGCAACGCCCCAATACCCAATGGCTTGTGGAAATGGTCACTAACGTCACATTTTTCGTCACGAAAATGCGAGATCACCCGATCGGTGCTCCTGTACAACTTCCCCCGTGGTTACTTTTTCGAAAAGGCCTGTATGCATTAACAGCAGGAAAAAAAGGGGGGGCCTACAAAGACCGGAAATGTCTGTTTCGGTGTTTGGCCGTGCATCTGGACGAGTGTGACCCCCAGGCTTGTGACACAGTGGCCGATGGCTATTGGGAACAATATCTAGAGCAGCACGACATGGATAAGCGGCACTTCCGTGGAGTTCCCTTTAAGAATTTGGATGATGTGGAAACATTGTTCGATATTAATATCTTTGTTTATCGATTACGACGGGAGGATGACGACACCTTTGTGGCTGAATTGGTTCGTCGATCCACAGAACGGTATGCTGCTACGATGAAAGTGAATGTGTTCGATGACAATGGCGTGAGTCATTTTTCGCTCATTACCAATATGAGCCTGTACGCTCAGTCTTTCAGTTGTGCCCAATGCCATCGTGTGTTTAATCAGTCTTACACCTTGCATCGCCACGAGAAAATCTGTGACAACAGTGTCAAGCGAGTCTATCCGGGTGGAGTGTATCATAATACACCTACTATTTTCCAGGAACTGGCCGATGAGGGTATCATCATACCGGAAGAGGACCGTTATTTTCCCTACCGGGCATGCTATGATTTTGAGGCCGTGTTGGAGCCCATGGACCTGTTTTCGGCTAAAACGCAGTGGACACAGCGACATATCCCCCTCAGTGTCAGCATTTCATCCAATGTACCTGGCTATGACGCTGCACCGGTGTGTTTCGTGTCCACGGGAGAAGCCCATGAGTTGATCACCCGTATGATGGAGTATTTAGAGCGAGTGAGTGCGGCCAGTACGGAATTGTTGGTGGCCAAGTTCGACGACGTACTGACCCAGCTGGACGACCGCATTCCTGAACCGGGTGTAGCGTTCAGCGATGAGTCCGAGTCCGAGTGCGAGTCCCAGCAGTCCCAGCCTCTGCAGTCGCAGGATGTCCCATTACCTAAACCTTATGCGGAGAAATTGAAGTTACGGTTCCTTCAATACTTAGGTCAGTTACCGGTGCTCGGCTTCAATTCGGGGCGATACGACTTGAACCTGGTGAAGGAATTTCTCTATCCTTACTTAGCGCAGTCCGATACCCTCAAGTCGGTGATCAAGAAGATCAACAACCACATGGCCCTCACTACCACATCACTGCATTTTCTCGATGTACGGAACTATTTAGCTCCAAATTGTAGCTATGACCAGTGGGTCAAGGCCTATGACTGTGCACAAACCAAAGGTTACTTTCCTTACACCTATATGACGAGCCTGGACCGCTTAGAAGACACCCAGTTACCACCTCGGGAAGCGTTTTACAATGACCTGAAAGGGGAAGCTCTGCCGGAGGCCACCTACATCGAACTCCAGCAGGTATGGAACTGCCACAGCATGAAGACGTTGCGAGATTTCCTGGTGTGGTACAACAATTTGGACGTCGTGCCCTTTCTCGAAGCGGCCGAGAAAATGGTGCAACTCTTTCGTCGCCAAATGCGTGTGGACATCTTCAAAGAGTGCTTGAGTTTACCCGGTCTGGCGCTTCGCCATCTCTTTCAAGAGTGTCCAACCTACTTCTCGCTCATTCAAAAAAAAGATGCAGACATGCACGATTGTCTGAAGCGGAACATTGTGGGTGGCCCCAGTCTTATTTTCCACCGCTACCATGAGAAGGACGTCACTACTCTCCCTAGTGGGAAACCCTGTGCCAAAATCATTGGATTTGACGCCAATGCCTTGTACCTGTGGTCGCTCGCCCAACCTATGCCGAGTGGACATTATACACGTTGGTTGTCAGAAGGTAGGCATTTTACACCTGAACGGACGCCGTACAAACATCTCGCCGACCAGTGGATAGATTGGGAAGCCTATCGACGGGCCATTTATATTCGTCACCAGACCAACGCCACGGAGAAGCGGATAGGAGATCGCCGACTGCCCGTCGATGGGTTTGCCCTTGTACAAGGCACACCCACTGTATTTCAGTTTTACGGGTGTTACTGGCACGGTCACGAATGTCATTTTAGCGCTGGCCGCTTCAATGAGCGACGTGGAAAATCGGCACAAGAATTACGGGAAGAAGTAGTGATCAACGGTGATTATGTCAAAGAGCGAGGATACCATCTCATAGAGATGTGGGAGTGTGAATTCCACACGATGTGCCAGGCCCTGCCCCATTTACAACGGTTCTTAAAAGAGCGTGAATATCCCTTGAGTCGTCGGCGACTGCTCAGTCTACCCCAGATGTTGGACGCCATTCGTTCGGGTCAGCTCTACGGTTTTGTAGAATGTGATGTGCATGTTCCCGACACTCTCAAGCCCCTCTTCGCCCAGTGTCCGCCTATCTTCAAGAACACGCTGGTGGGTCGGGCTGACATTGGAGAGACCATGGGTGCCTACGCGGAGCAACACGAGTGTTTGTCTAAACCGCGCCGGATGTTGATTGGAAGTATGTGGGCCGAGAAAATCTTGCTGGGCACCCCCTTACTGCAGTGGTACATGAACCACGGTTTGAAAATTACTCAAATCTATCAGGTAATCCAGTACGTACCTGAGGCTTGTTTTGCGGAGAATGCGGACCTCGTGACGAAGGCCCGTCGTCAAGGTGATCAAGACCCGAGTCAGGCCATCATGGCTGAATGTTGGAAACTCACTGGCAATGGTTATTATGGAAAAACGGTAACGAACCAGGATAAGCACGTCAATGTGAACATTTGCACCACTGTCCAAGCCCGCAAAAAAGTCAATTCCCCGCTGTTTCGATCCGTGGAGGTGATCGATGACGACACCTATGAAGTGACGTCATCCAAGGACACTATCCGGTACAATTTACCCCTCCAAATTGGGTGTATGGTCTATCAGATGGCCAAGCTGAGGATGCTGGAATTCATCTATGATTTTATGGGTGTGTATTTTGATCCCTCAGACTGGCAACTCATGGAAATGGATACAGATTCGGCCTACATGGCCGTTTCCCACCCGGACTGGGAGTCTCTCGTCAAACCCCAGTTACGGGCACAATATGAGGCGGAACGGGACCAGTGGCTACCCCGACGCGATCACTACACCTACGACAAGCGGACACCCGGGCTCTTCAAGCTGGAGTGGAGTGGCGATGCTATGATTGCGCTCTCCTCCAAGACCTACTACTGTTACGGCGGAGATGGAGGAGAGGATAAGTTTAGCTGCAAAGGAGTGAGCCGGCGCGATCCCAACATAGACAAAGCTCTCTACCTGGGTGTATTGGAAAGCCAGGCCAGTGCGAGTGGCACTAATCACGGATTCCGGGTCGTCGACCACCAGATGCGGACCTATATCCAGCAACGAGACGCCTTTACTTTCTTTTATCCCAAACGAAAAGTATTGGCCGACGGTGTGAGCACTACATACTTGGACTTGTAAAATGTGGAACATTAACTGTGGATACACGAGTTATAAAACTGTAAAAGTCAGGATGGCCGAGTGGTCTAAGGCGCCAGTATTAAGTGCTGGTCGGTGAAACCCGTCGTAGGTTCGAATCCTACTCCTGACAAACTTTTTTATTTGTACCTTAATCACTACTACTATTCTATGTGTACATATCCCTACTATTTGTACCCTGTATTCTATTTGTATAGAGTAACTCATCATTCTTGTTGACTTAAATAAAGAGAGAAAAAGTCAAATCATTTTTTTTTGTGTTTTTTTTTCATCAATTTATTCAACAATGAACGTCAGAACAACAACGTCATAACAATATAATGTGATAATAATAATAGTGGTCTGCGCGCGCGCAGTACATTTTTAAGTTAACCAGAGAAATGGAGCATGCACATTAAAACGAGAGGCCGTCCAGTCATAGACGAGGACATCACGGTCTTCGGCTTGACAATAATCATCAAACATATGTACAATGGTGGACATAGAATGTCCTCTACTCCGGTGAGTGAGATAAAACACACAGTACTGTCCGCACACACTACTCAAGGGTCCTTGTAATCTTTGCGTATTCCAACGCCACTCTGTAGTAGAGACGTCCATGAATTTCACCAAATCGGCATGGAGGGGTGCAAGTCCGTAGGAATCAAAGTATTCGCCTTGGCCTAGGGTGTCCACGTACACAGCTATCCAATGTTCACCGGGTCGACTCCTCGGGTCTGTATTTAGGATGTAGGCTGCTGGAGTGTTGGAGTGGGTGGGAAACACATTGCGTGGAAACACACCTCGAAAGGGGATCTTGGCATCTCGCTGGAGTATGTCCATCAGCTGTTCTGTATCCATGTTTAGCTGGAGAAGTCACACAGCACGTTTCTTTGCTCATCCACGCTGATGACGTTATCTAACTCGGCGTAGCAAATCACGTTAATGGTGCTGGGTAGAGCGGTGGAGAAACGCAGTTCCAACCGTAGGTTTCCTTTCTTCAGTAAAGCCAGTTGATGATCGTGTTCCAAGGTAGGGGTGAGGTCAAAGGCGAACAATGTGTACCCATTGCTAAAGTCTTTTCGACTGATGGTATTGCCTTCGTCCTGGTTGTTTTGTCCTGTGGCTGTAAACAGGTTCAGGTAGGTCCGCACATAGTTTCCGTTAGTAAAGTCCGGTTGTAAGGGACGGGCTGGAATTTGATGGCCGGCCACGTGCAGTGCCACAAAGTTGATGTTGAAATGATCAAATTTGAACGGATTCTCAGCCCAATTTCCATTGAATGTGGTGTTGGTCACACACCCCAGGGTAAGACGTTTAGGCAGATCTCCTAGAAATAAATTCTCTCTGTTGGCCATCATCGTACCTGCGGGCACAGAGAACACCTTGGTCTGTACGCGTCGGATGGGATACAGGGCTGGTTTTTTCGATAAGGCTTGCATGTGACTCAGCAACACCCCCTGTTGCAAATCTACCGTACGCACAAACAGGGCTGCATCTTCAATGATGATGTTGTAATCGATAGCTCCCTCCCCACCCGCCATTAAGGCAAACATAGGTGAGGAACGGATCAACTTGATCTTGATGGATACACCGTTCATCATGTAGCGGTCTTGCAGGAACAGATCGGCGTGCAGTCGTCCCATCATATCGATGGACTTGCTTTCTTTTGCTAATCTTTTGCGTCTGGCGTACCCATTATTGCCAGGCAGTAGCATGTTCTGGTTTCCGGGTGTATCCCTGTAGTACAGCGCAGCTTGTAAGTGTGATAGTTTGGCATCACTGCCGTACGACAACAGCGTCTCCAGGTAGGCTCGATACGCATACGTATTGGTGGACGTACTGATGAGTCTATCGTTCAGACTGATATCCACCTGTTGGAACAGGGAGTGCAGCCAAAGATTCACCGGGGCTACATTCGCAGTGGCCGCTAGGTTCGTCCCGTCCTTGTTCGTTATTTTAGCTTTCACGTACAAGTAGATGTGGGCTAAATCCAGGTAGGCCGTATCTTTGTTTTCAATGGTAAATTCTACGGGACCCACGCCCGTCAGGCTAGCCAGGGGTCGATGTTCTACCCAACGTCCTTCGGCTACACTGGTTTGAGTGGGTGGAATAGTCCACAAATCCAATTCACTGTTGGTAGACGGACATGACTCGGAGTGAATGAATGCCATTATGCGAAGATATCTCTCCTACTACTCTTCTTTTTCTTCTGGGGCTTAGTCCTTCTCCTCTGGGGTGTACGTCGTCGGTGTGTTGGTCGTCGACTG